>JAVJIF010010778.1:0-123892 GCA_038442645.1 Agave tequilana
TACTAACTTCTTAGTGATAGTTGCCTCACATGTATCATTGGCCATCACTAGTCCTTGGTTCAAGAGCGTTGCAAAGCATCGCCATATGTAACTTATCACATTCACCTCAACAAAATAAGTTCAAGCTACACTTAGATCATCAAAACTAAATGTAAGCATGAAGTAAAGTATATTAGCTTGTTAGAGAGTTAGGAAGTTAGAGTGTTAGATCCATCATCATGAGTCATCAATGGCTCTTGCAAGAGCAAGGCCAAGTAGAGCTATTGGATTCATGTGGATTATCAAATAAGAAGTTAGACTATTTGGTGGTTAGTAGTTAGTTGCCACGAGAGAAAGATTAGCTAAACATATAAAAGGAGTTAGATAGAAAACAAAGAGAGGTAAAGAGAGCACCTTTCATAGCTTGTTACCTTCTATTACCAGCACTCTTGCATTCCACTCATGTATCACTCTTTCTCCTAATACAAGATCTAAATAAATGAAAATACAAAGAGGAAGAAGAGAAAAAACAACCTAAACTACAATATGAAAAAGAAACTACACTCTCTGGATATTTCCAACTGAAGAGCCCCAGGATTTATAGGCACCAGAGAAAGGGGGGCCAGGAGGCAAACCCTGGCCCAAAGTACGGGCGCGACCACGCCCGTGCTGCCATGAAATCTGGCAAAAGCCACGTTTTCGCGGCTTTTTTAGAGTCACGCGCATGGTGCCACGTGCCTTGTCCTGTCTGTCCCTTATCAGATGGCAGTCCCGATTTCTGGTTTGCAGCCCCTTGGTTTTGACAAAACAGCTCTCCAAGGTCATGGCTATATTATAGACCTTTAATCACCCACTAAATGGTGATTTAGGGTCTTCTTCTTCATTGCACGCCATAGACCTAGAAACATACAAGAGAGGTGTTTATTAGCAGAATTTAATATGACATAAATGTGCAGATGTGGTATGAAATATTACAGTTTTAGAGACTAATCACTAGCGTTGTGCTGCCTTGCATCTGAAGTTTGGACTCTGCTTTCTGATGACTTGACCCCAGTGATTTTTTGACAGTCTACAGAACCCCCTCCAGAGTTTTCGATATTCCATGGTTGATTGGGATGGATTTCGAAATACTTTGGACTTTGTCGAGTTCATACTTCTCATGATTGGACTGACAATTATTTGAGATGCCCTAAGCTTGATCCTGTCTAGAATGTGGTCTTCGTAGTGTACTGTAAAACCCTTTAAAGCTGCCAGATGTGATCATCGTAAGTGTCTAGATACGCAGTCCAGACCTCCTCAGTGCTCTGAGCTGGTTATTGGTGTACTGTTAAACCAGGGTAAACAATTATCTATTTGTGCCAGTGTACTATTGAACTGATTGCAGAAGCGAAGACTGAATGCAAGTCTTATAGACGCAGATGTTGTCGTTTCATATTGCAGTCCTCATTCGAAATGGGGACACATCTATTACTTTGTTGAAGGAACGCGGCCTCTAAAGGGACACGATCTTTGAAGTGAAGACGTAGCTCTCACTCTGTTGACTAGACGCAGCTTTGGCCTTGCTAGAGACGCGACCTTTGGAAGACGTGGCTTTTTTAAACGTGAGTCCCACATTCTGAGCCCATGCCACGTGTCTGGCGGAGTTTGAGGGACATCTTTCCTTTAACACGCAAATTCGTGTCCATTTAAGACGCATGCCAGTCGTCGGGAGAGATTAGGCCTCGAGACACGCGTCGCGTATCTCTGCAGATTACTGTGCCTATAAAGATAACAGTCTTTCAGAGTCTCATTAGACTCTTCTTCTTCGCTGAGCTTTGTATTGAGGTTAAGAAAAGCTTAGAGCTTTCTCCATTTTCCTTCATCTGTGACATCAATCTCACGGTTGCAATGGCACCAAAGACAAAACATGCTGCCTCGTCCTCGAGCGCTGCTGCTGCTTCCCCGAGGCTCAATGGGTGGTCCTCCCACGCATGAGGCCCCCATTTTTAGGTAATAAAATATATCTGAACTGGTTTCTGCCATTGAAGAGGCTTAAAGAGTTCTCTTAGCTCTTAGTCTCTTTTGAATGTGAACCACTAACGTGAGGCTCATGCTCGTGTTTGATTTTCAGGCGCGGCTCTTGCATTGGTTGGCAAAAGCGGTTTGACGACCTTCGCATTTTCGCTTCATCAGCTTGAGTCTGTATCTGCCTGTTGAACGTGGGCCTCGTGAGCCTTGCGTTTTGAACTCAAAACTCAGATCTTTCTAAGTGTGGGAGGTTCAGACGCGGACTTTATATGATCTAAGCCAGCGCGGTTTTTATTGAGTCTCGCGTCTGAGCCCAACACTTAGAAAATTTCTAAGTTATGGATTTTGAAACGCAGGCTTTATGCAAGCCTTGCATCCTTGCTTAAACGCGGGTTATGTTGGGTTTCACGTTTGAGTTCCAAACACTTAGCTATTTTTTTTTAGATTTCTAATTAAGTGTTGTCTTCTTTGCAGTGTGATACTCTTTTAGCCCCTTGTCCAAGAAGTGCCACTTTGGGCACGTAGGTGTGCTGATCGGAACTTGACCTTTGCACTTTAGAGGACTACTCCTGTGACTACTGGTAAGTCAAAGGAGTGAAAGAAGAAGATCGCCAAGGCCAGTATGTTGACCCTTCGGGAGATTATTTCTGATTGGCTGTTCGAGTCGAATTCCCGCACTCCGCTAAGGGAGCCCTACCTTCTTTTTTGGTGACGCCATTGAAGAGGATAATAGGATCTTGTATGACAGAAATTGTAAGTGGTTTTCGCCAGATAGGGGATAGGAGGTTCTTCCTTCCTAACATGGAGAGGATGTATCTCTTGTCCTATCTTAAGCATATGTCTGTTCATCGCACGATGGAGTGGGATCTTTCCCGTCTGTCTCCGCCGTGTCTCTCGGAAAATTAGGTACCAAAGACGCATACCCTTGCTGGCCATGAGTAAGATGAATTCGGTTTATTTTCCGGGTTAGTCAGGCCTGGTATCCGAAAGGAGAACCCCTCAGATGGCCTCCACCTTCATCAATCAGTTCTTGAAAGTTAGGGGTAATTTTCCTATCGACTTTCACCCACTTGGATGGGTCCATTCTACATACAAGTTATGGGGGGTAGAATGGTTGGATTTGTTCTCGTCGAGCTCGGGCTCTGCTGAAACAGATAGGGTTATACCATTCAGTTAGGGTCGTGCAGTATGGCCCTCCTGTAGAGTTCCCACAATTTTTATGGCATCCTGGAGCATTATATTCCTCTGACGGGCACATTTTTTACTCCAGTTGGAGAGATGGGGCTCGCTCTTCATGAGCTATATGAAGTTTCGGGGCTAGTTATGGGAGATGCCCCTAATGAAGAATACATCCCGACTTCTGAGGAGCTTCACCTCTTGAGAAAGAGGACCCTCAAGTGTACGAGACATACTGAGAAGTGTTGTGCTACCTCCACATCTGTGGACAAATATCCTCCTGGAGGAACAGGGGTGTTAAACAGATGTCCTGACAAGCTATCTGTTCAATGGCATAAATGAAAAAAGATAGCCCAGTGACTAGTCTGGCCTCTTGCACTGATGAGAAAATTGCTGAGAGGGTTAATGCCTCTACAAGTTCCTACACCGCCGAGTCGAACGAGGACACTTTCAAACCTTATACGATTTTGAAAGTTTTTATCACCAGGCCTGAATTCTCATTTCTGACCGAGCTCTATTGGCGGGCTTCCTCATGCTATGGCTAAAGCATTGAGTGGTGCCAACGCTGCCGCATGAAGTAATTATTGCCGACGTGGTGTACCTGGCGGTCTTGCTGGCCCACAGAAATTCTATTGCCCTTCTTCCAACGATGGTAGCCAAAATTCAGAGATTACGAGCGCTGATCAAAAGTCTATGCCAAGTGAAGGACATTGTAGACTCCTAGGGTAGGCCAGTGGTAGATTCTAAGGGAAGGCCAAGAGTGAAAACTCCAAACCCCAAGATTGAGCTTCCATATACGTACCTGATGGCCTGGTACGTTATGCACTATCCTTCACTGATGACGGCGGTGCCTCCCTCTGAAGGCTTCATTCCCTTCATGCAGAAGCTGGAGAATTCGAGCTGATCTCACTACTATATGTTCTTTGTTCGAGATTCATTCTAAGCAGTTCGAATTATCAGCTCGACCATTGCTTCCCCGAGATTTTTGGTGCATCCTGTGGGGATGAGTTTGATGACCTTGTGGGACCAGATGACTTCACAAGGCTACAATCTGGAGTCTTCTTGTGGCTGATCAATATTCGACCTGGATATCAGATCTTTTGGCAAGTTGACTCATGTACGATCGAGCCTTACGTGCCCAGTCATTTTGCTCGGCAGTTCGGCTATGATCAATTATATGTCGGCAACCCTAACACTTGCCTCCGCTTCAGTGAAACCTATTTGAAGGTGCTCGGGCGTGTACTACAATTTAGCTGGAGGGACGAGAGCTATTTTCAGCCTGCCTCACATATACCAACCTCGGTTTCTACACGTGGTACTTTCTTGCTAGTAGGGTACCTGGCTTCAGAATAAATACCTCTTACATCAAGAGTATCAAGGCATCTTATAAAGCCAAGCTGGATTCCAATAAACGTATATGAGGTATGTTCGAGTACTAGGCGGCCAAGAGGGACAGGAGGGGAGGCAGGGATGGAGCTGAGAGGGAGGTTAGTCGAACAGAGGCAGCATACAGCTACAGAGCAGGAGCCTCAGATAGTAGCGCCTAAGGAGCAACCTGCCAGAAAGAGTTGACGAGCCGTGGCCAAACATTCTCGTGGCTCTGCTTCTAAGGGTGAGCCTACCCAAAGAAGGCCATGAGGGAATCTAAGGCTGAAGCCTCAATGCCTGAAGTAGTTCCTCCTGGTATTGAGGAGTAAGGGGAGGAAGAAGAGGAGGAGGAAGTCCCTGTCCTTCACTCTCGAGGTTTGCGTAGTAGGGGTCCCCGTGATCCTAGGGGAGGGAGAGCTCGTGGGTGAACCCGTCATGGCTGAAGAGATCGAGCGACCCGAAGTTGACTTGGTAGAGAGGGATGACGTTGAGATTCTGGGAGTCTCGACTCAGAGTGGACCTTCTTCAGCTCATAAGAGAAGGTTGGAGGTGCAACAACCTGGGTCTTCCAGTGTATTGATGCCCACCTCGCGGGTTATCGAACCCAGCCCTACTACCGAGATACTCAGTGGTAAGCCTCGATCGCTGAGACCTCCTGTGTTGAGTTATCATCTTCATCGTCCGAAGAACATGGAAATTATTCTGGCGATGAAGTCGATTTTGGCGATGAACCCGCTCTTTCTGACATAAGAAATTCTCACATATCTCAGAGAAGAGATACAGGGGTGCGTCCCTGTGATGGTTTCGCCGATAGCAGAGATTACCGCTACTGAGGGTATTTCCTTTGTCCTCCTTAATTGGTTCTCCATCAAGTTAGGAATGAGTTCTAACATTTCTTTTGAATTTCTTCTACAGGGCTGGCTGCCGATAGCGAAGCCACAATTTCTTCTTATATTGAGGAGATGATTCAGGAGCTGGCTCAGCAGGAGGGCCTCGAAGCTCCCGCTACCGGGATGCCTCATGAAGGTGCAACCACCGAGGTTGGGAGCCCTCATCCCCAAGTGGCTTATCCAGAGATTTGTCATCTTCAGATCCTCAACGTGGTAAGAGAATACTAACGTGTTGGATACTCTCCTTTTTATCATTACCACTGACATTTAATGTTATAGTTTATAGAGAGGACTGGGGTATCTCAAGTGGAGGATCCTGCGGCAAGCCTTGGCATAGAAGATAGCACAGTTCAAATTTCAGCCGGGAACCCAGTGTCGTAGAGTTTGTTGTTGCTTCTATTGCTGTAGAAGCTGCTACAACAATAACCGTCTCGGAGGTATTGGCAACGATCTCAGTGTCGGCCTTACCCCAACACAAGTTGAATTGGTTCTCGTCTCTCGTTCTGTTATGGATAGGGGGTGATCAAGCCAAACCTGCACAAAAAATATAGAAATTTTAGAACAGTGCTAGGTCCTCAATTCTACCGTATAACCTAGGGCTAACGGTTCGTGATCCATCGGAAGGGATAGTAATGAAAGCGTTATATAAGTTTCTTCTTTTAATTTACAAAAACTAATTAGTACTTATCTTCTCAGTTTATAAAAAGAAAATAAAAATATTAAGTTAAGTTAAGAGAAGATGGTAGAAAAGAGATGGTGGTGTGTTTTATTTTAATTATAAAAGAAAAAGAACAAAAAGAGATAAAAAAAGTGTTGATGCAAAAATTAAAAATAAAAGAAATAAAAGAAGAATATTTACCTATATTGTTGAACAATAATGAAATTTACCTTAGCATAGAGTAAAGCAAAATAATAGAAAAGAATAAAGGAAAGCAAGGCTTCGGCGAGATCGAGCAGAATGAAGAAAAGTAGGAAACCTCATTGATTGTCACCTTCAATATAAGTTTCTAGAAGAAAAAATTACAATACTCTTCCTCTCTTTTAATCATATAACTCTCTCTAACCTAAGCTAAAAAAAAAAAAAGAAAAAGAAAAAGAAAAATTACATTGAAGAAAGAAAATGTAAAGTAAAGCTCTCTCTAAAGTGGTGCCCTTTCTGCCTTTGAGGTATGAGAGTATTTATAGGAGAAAATCAGAGGGATAGTATGTGTATGAAGATAAGAAGATCTGGATATTTCTGAATTTGAATTCTCCTCTTATCTCCAAACTTGATTTGATTTATCCGAAATTCAATTCTGATCTGCAGGCTATTGCATGTTGATTGCTGAATATCACTTATCACATGATAGAATTAGAATAAATGATCAACAAAAATATTATAGCCCTTTAAGTCTTCTTTCTGTAGCATCTTGAATCATTAGATTTGAGATTTAGTCAAAAAAGTTATGATTAAAATTCTAAACTGTATCCAGCATAAATCTGAATCTATATTGCTTCATCTCATCCGTTGATCTCTCTCTATTCATTTATCCTCTTGAATTTTCAATTTGTATTCTAGAATTGATAAAATAATTACTTATCTTCAGTGAAATAGATAGGGTATCAAATAATCATTTTTCTCTTGAAATTAGATAATATTATCTTATTGATATATCCAATATTCAGATAAGATAGTTTCTAGAATCTTTGAATTTGAATTGATCCCCTTTCTTTTGAACTTTTGAATTTAATTGGATAAATTTCAGGATTATCTTTTCCCTATCATACCCTGTATAAATTAGGACATTAAGACAAGTTATTTGCAATATTCATTACAGAATATATGTAAGAATGTAATAATATTTATGCAATATATGTGTCCAAACACACCCTCACACTTATCTTTTGCTCGTTCTCGAGCAAAATAAAGAGAAAATAAAAACTAAACTGACCAAACCTAACTCACTTTCATAGAAATCACGGTTGCACTTAGCACGTGCAACAAGCTTTTAAACCTCTAGGTTACCCTAGAGGACGAGTTTTGTCTCATGAGAGTTTTCAGTGGATTGCACCCACAAAATTCATGAAGAAAAGAAATGAATTGTTAGTATTTTTTGAAAATGCATTTTGAAAGGAAAAAATATTTGAAGTATTAATGTAAAATTTCAAGTAATCTATAAGTCATAGGATTTTCAAAACTTAGTCATTCCTAAACTTGGTCTTTTTTAAAAACTTATTTTCAATCAAGGTAAGGATTAAAATGTATTTCTCATCTAGTCTATTATTTTACCCTAAGTCATATGCATCTTGTAACTGTGAAAATTTGGCTCAAGATTCTTCAACTCTAACTCTTATGCCTTATTATTTTCTTTTTTTAATTTATGGCGGTAATATGTCTTAGCTCTATTAGGCTTTCTAATTCGCCCATGTAACGAGCTTTAGTCGGTGACTCCCAAGCCAAACGTTTTATGGCACCGGGTGAGAAAACACCCCAAGGACTTAGGACTCGAGCAAACAAGACCACAAAACTAAGGATTTTTATTTATATGAACCACTTTTAGGTATGAATACTTATGCTTTATGAGGCACAAATACCCAGCTTAATCAGAGATTTTTTTTTTTATATGTGTATATATATATATATTTTATATAAGGCATAAGAATCTTTATTTTAGAATCCTAATTGTATAAAGTATGCATATTTCATCAAGGTAAAAATTAAGACTAAATTACTTTTTCAATTTTTCTTTCTAATCTCAAATCAAACAAATAATTTTATTTTGACCAAGTATAAGAAATCCTAATTATGATCCTTTTATTCCTTAAAATTAACTTAATTTTTTACAAAATAAGTCAAAGTATTATTTTTCTTTTCATAAAATTTTAAAGAAAGATTTTTTTTTAAATTAGTGAAGTTAGCATGTTAGTAAACCCCCCCCACATCAACTCATGCATTGTCCTCAATGTATGAATGAAATATAATAATACATGAAAAAGGAGAAAGGAAAGTAAAATTGTCACCTCAAGGTGTGGTTCCAGTGATGGTCATATTGGGCCAAGCTTCTACCCAATTTAGATACTGTGAATTTTCATGGAACCCACCTTTCATAACCTCTTTCCTATTAACATTTTTATAATCCCAATATGAATAGGATCATGCAAGATCCTAGCATGAAATTTTTTCCAGTTATATGACCAATCTTGGAATATCATCACAGAGTCATATTGATCTAAAACTTGGTCCAATAGTAGAATGTGATTTTGTAGAATGGATGATTTGAGCTCAACAATGAAAGGAATAGGAATCGATACTGACTCGGGAATAAAACTCAAATCAAGTTTAGCTTTGAGAGTCAGAGTTGGTTCATGGGTTGGGTCCAAATCATAGAATTCAAGTTCACATTCATTTCTCAACAATGGAATATGACTATTCAATATAGGTAGTTCATGTTCAAGCTCTATAGGGATAGGAATCAGTGTTCGCTTTAGAATTGGGTCCAAATTGGGTAAGATACCAGAGTCAGCATATATTCAAAAAGTGAAATGAATCACAACATTAAAAATCTGTGTCACATTCATCTTCAAGTTGAATCTCATTGAAATGAAAACTTGTCAATTTGTCAATGGTTGATATTAGTCAAGTTCAAATTATGTGATGAAATTGAATCTTGGTTAAAATCTTTAAGATACCATGATTCTTCATCAATATAGCTAAGAGAATCTGGAATGGTCTAAATTGTTAGGTAGAGTTTCCTCATTCTTATCATTATTGTGTTGACAAATGACTCACTTTTACTGTTGGCCCAGAGGCCCTTCACTCTAATTTTGATGATGATTAACTCATGTATTTATAGTTTACTAATAATCTTGTGATATTTTAGTTTCAAATATTTGATCAAGATATTAGTAGGTGATTAACTTCAACAAAGGTGTTTTGAAGCTTTCACATGTTGATTCAAGAGCTCGAGCGTCAAGATCGCATCTAGCACTCATTTGGAGTCAAGCTCGTTGGATCGTGTTTGGATCGAGTCGACTTGGAGACAGAGTTCTACAAGAAGACATCGTTTATTTAGTTTAAGATTGTGTTTAGATCTCGTGTAAAAATTAGATAGAGTTGATATGCTCAAGTACACACACGCGAGTTAAATTTGTTTGTTTTCAGTTTAACCGGTTTCGATTTTTTCATAATATATAGTTTTCATGAATAGATAGAATCAAAACAAGTTTACATGTTTAATGTATATTATATTTGATCTATATACATCTATGCTTCATCTATTTAGAAAAACTTATTTTGATAGTTTATTTCATGAGTTTGGAGTTTTGTATTTAAACAAAACTTATTTTTAGATTTAATGTCAAAAACATAGATATAATATCTTTCATGTATATTGGATTCTATCCATATACAACATGCTTAAAAGTTGTTTCAATATCATGTTTTTGTATTTATACAAATTTATAGAAAATCGTATTTTCCTTTAGAAATTTGGTTTCTAGAAAAATACGGATTTTGATTTAAGGTAAAATTTCAAAAACACAAAAATGGTTCAAATTATTTATAATATGTGTTGAATTTTTATCATACATATTTGTATTTCAAAGATATAATAAGAACTGATTTCTGTGGAATTTATGTGATTTTATGGGATTTATTTGAAGTTAAAAAGTCGAGTTTTTAAATCCCAAATCTTTCCCTTCCAGGCTCTGGCGGTCGACCGGACGGTCGACCGGACCAGTGGTCGGTCGACCGTCTCAGTCGAATAATGTGCACGGGACGTGCACAAAGGCCAAGTGGTTTGGCCGGTCGACCACGCGGTCGACCGGCTGAGATCACCCCCACTCTCGGGTGGAGGCCGGTCGACCGGGCAATCGACCGTGCGCGTTTTGGCCCGGTCGACCGGCAGTCGGCCGGAGGCACAACGGTCAGAAAAGTGACCATTGGTCGGTCGACCGGAGGGGCAATCTGGGCTTTTCCAGATTGCAACAGGTAGAATTTTGTGGAGGTTATAAATACCCTATTGTTAAGCAGTTTTTCTCCATGAATTTCAAGAGCAAAATTTTCTATCTTTCAGTAAGTTTTTAAAGAGTTTTAGTGACAAAAGATTTGATCTTTATTTGTTTTCAAAAGAGTTGGAAAATCAAGAAAAGGAGAAGTCTTTGGGATTGATTTTTTATCTTCATTTTTATAGCTATTCTAGAAGTTTTTCTAAGAGTTTTCTTTGTGTTTTTGATTTCCAAACTCTTTATTTTCTCACACTTAAGCTATCTATCTATCCTATCTATTATGATCTATTTTGTGAAAAAAATTAGTTTGTGATTGTGGAAACCACCAAGTATTGTAAACCCTCCTTTATTTGTGATATCCCTCTAGTGAGAGGTGATTGTGTTGATATCCCTCTTAGTGAAGAGGAGATTATTGGAGTGGTGGCTTTGTGCCTATTCCCTCTAAGTGTAGAGGTGATTGTAGTTGTGTGGCTTTGAGCCTAATCCCTCTAGTAAGAGGTTGATCATTGTTTGGCTAAGTGCCTATCCCTCAAAGTGTAGAGGTGATTTGTTTTGTGCCTTGCCTCTTGTGAGAGGCTGTATTTGTTAAGAGAGGAGTTATGTACTCCCAAGTTGTATTTGCCTAAATCCTCAGTGGAGGTTCCCTGTGTGGGAAGTCCTGTGTGGATGATATAGTGGAAATCCTTCTGTGTGAAGGCGGGGACGTAGAGCTGGGTGCTCGAACCTCGAAACATATCTTTGTGTTTGCGTTTGATCCACTATCTACAACTCTCTCTTTTATTGTGTCTTGCATCATTTCATGTTATTCATATCATTTATATGCTCGGATTTGTTTTTGTGCCTCACTTGTGCTTAACCAAGAGAGCTTCATATAGCACCTCAACTCTTATTTAGAGGAATTTAGAGGAGATAGTCTAGAGCCCTTCACCGAGAATTCGGCTACACTCTTTGGTTACACTAAGTATATTACAATTAGTTTTAATTCTGCATCATTTGTCATTAGATTAGCCTTACACCTATTCACCCCCCTCTAGGTGTACTTTCAATTGGTATCAGAGCCTACGCTCCTGATATTAGGTTTAACCACCTAGGAGTGAGATCTTAGTTGATAATCTGTTTTTGCATTTGCACACATGCTTGTTTGTTGGCCCAAAGGCCTTCCACTCTAGTTTTGATGATGATTAACTCATGTAGTTATGAGTACTAATAATCTTGTGATTTTAGTTTCAGATCATTAACCAAGATATTAGTTGGTGTTTAGCTTCAACAAGATGATTTGGAAGCTTGCACATGTTGATTCAAGAGCCCAAGCGTCAAAGATCATATATAGCACTGCTTGGTGAATCACGGTTTGGACCGAGTCAACTTGGAGACGGCGCTCTACAAGAAGACTTAGGTATCCCTAGTTTAGTTTGTGTTTAGAGCCTAATTGTAAAGATTAGTATAGTATGATAAGCTCAAGTTCACAACACACACGTTTCATGTTTTTGAATATTGGTTTTCGGTTTTTGGTTTAACCGATCTTGGTTTTCATGAATAGATAGATCAAAACAAGTTTACATGGTTTAATGTATATTAGATTTGTTCTATATACATTCATGCTTTAATTCCTAGACAAACTTAGTTTTGACTCCTTTATTCATGTGCTATATGTTTTGATATTTTTGACAAAATATATTTTTGAATTAATGACAAAAACTATGATATATATTTGTTTCATGTATATTGGATTTCTATCCATTTGCATCATGCCTTAATGTTGTTTAATATCATGTTTTTGTACTTGAAAGAGTTTTGGACAAAATGTATTTTCCATTCAAGAATCCAAGTTTTAGAAAATACATGGTTTGGTTTTTGGTAAAAATGAAAAGACATAAAAATGGTTTTAATTGCTTGATATTTGAGTCAAATCTTTTATCACATGTTTGTATATCAATGCAAATTGTCAAAACTATTTTTGGGGATTTTTAGTAATTTATTAGAATTTATTGGATTATTTTTACCTCAGTTTTCTGACCTGTTTTTGCCTGCCAGGCTGGGTCGGTCGACCGAAACGGTCGACCGCACCACGTAGCCGGTCGGCCGTCAGGGTCGACCGACGTGCACAAACCTGTGCACGTTTCTGGCACAGTCAGCGGTCGACCGGGACGGTCGACCGGAGCAGAATAGTCTGCTCTCTGGATTATTCGGTCGACCGTTAGTTGCCAACGGTCAAAAATTGACCGTTGGACGGTCGACCGGGCGGTCGACCGGAAGGGCAATTCTGGCTAAATTTCTGTCAACGGCTATTTTCTGATAATTGCCTATAAATACCCCATTTGCAAGAGTTTTTAACTAAGATTTTCTGTGCGAATTTTTGCTGATTCTCTGGTGTTTTCAAAGCATTCAAAAGAAGTTTTTGAGCTTGAATTGTACAATCCATTTGGTGTTTTCATTAGGGTTTGGAAAATCAAAGAAAGGGTTTTTGGGAAAGAATTTTGATTGAACTATTCTATCTTGATTTCTTGATTTTTCCCAAGGATTTTCTTTGTGATTTCTGATTTCCATTCCTTTGGTTTTCTCCACACTTGAGCAAAAATCTACTATCTATATCTATAGGTTATTTGTGTGGAAGAAGAAGTTGTTTGTGGTTGTTGTTGTGACCACCAAGTTGTAACCCAATCTTTTCTTAGCTTTGTGCTTTGGGTTGTATCCCTCTAGTTGAGAGGTGATCCTTGTATTGGTTGGTGATTGGGAGTTTGTTGTATTGGTTTGGAATTTGCCTCAAGGAGGAGGTTGTGATTGTTGGAGTTTGCCTCAAGGAGGAGGTTGTGTTGGTTGGCTTGGATTTGTGCCTCAGGGAGGAGGTTGTAAAGAGAGGAGTTGGGTACTCCTTGTAAAGGGTCCTAAGTGGACGAGCTAGTGGAAATCCTTCGTGTGTCGAAGGCGGGGATGTAGAGCTGGGTGCTCGAACCTCGATAACATATCTTGTTGTTTGCGCTTGATCCATTGGCTCTCTCTATCTCTCTCTTTACTTTGTGCCTTACCTTATTCATATTGTGCATTCATATTTGCTTGGCTTGGTTGTGTGTGAATCATTTGTTGATCACACTTGAGTGTAATTTGCATTAAGTTATTAAATTCCGCATTTAGTTCATAGATTAGCATTGTCACCTATTCACCCCCCCTCTAGGTGACTTTTCAATTGGTATCAAAGCTAGTGCTCCTGATATTTAGGTTTAACCACCTAGGAGTCATCTTGGATTGCTAATCTTCTTTGCATTTTATTTGCACTCATACTAGTTTGCTCTCATGGCTAGCCCTCCTATGTTTGACCATACTAGACTTGACTCTTGGAAAGTTAACATGACTAGATATTTAAAACACTAGGTCATCTAGTTTATCAAGCCATCACCATAGAAGCCCTCCCAAATACTAGTAAGCATAAGAAGGCCAATGCACTTGCACTTCAAACACTTAGAGCATCTTTTGATAATAATCTCTTACTTGTTTTTGATAGTTTTAACTCGGCTTTTGCAGTTTGGAGCGTCTTGACATCTCCGGAGCTTCCAAGGATCATCAACAATATGAGGAGATCTAGGAGAGATGTATCCGAAGAGCCTTGTTTCATGGCATATGGGAATGACTCCCATGAGGTACAATCGGACTCTCAAATACATGATAGCTCTAGCTCTTATTGCCATGGATGTTTTGAGGTTCAAAATTTAAATGTTGAACTTGCTTCTAAGCTTGAAAAATTCTTGGAAAAACATAATTTGTTGAAAGAGAATAATCTTGTTTTGAAAAATGAATTAAAGGATTTATGTTCTAATTTTGAATTGATTTAGCAAGAGAAAAAAGAGATTACTAGTGAACGTGACTCACTACAATCTCAACTTGAACTTGCACTTAAAGAGATTGAAGATTTGAAAAACAAAATGATTTTGATGATGTTGTAGAACACAATGAGATTTTATCCTCAAGATTGGATTGTGTTTTCAAAGAAACCTTACTTTAAAAAATAAAATTGATTCTATTACTAAAGAATTGAATTTGGTTTTGTCTAAAAATGAATCTTTGCAAAATGATATTGATTTGCATGTTTGCCATGCTAGCATTGCTTCTATCTCTAGCACTTCTATTGCATGCTCCACTTTATCTTCTAGCATAGAAAATTATATAAATAATTTGAAGAAAAGTGTTGATTGTTTGGGCTCCACTTTGAGCCATTGTGCCATGAATCACTCTCGTTTGGAATCCTTGGTTCGCAAGAAACAAGTTCCAACCTTGCATGCACACCCATCTAGGCATACACATGCTTTTCATGATCACCACCATCATATGTATGCTCACGTGTACACATGTACACATTGTGGTCGAAAAGGCCACCTTGCTAGATTTTGTTATGATCGTATTTATAATGAAAATTTAGCAACTAATTATGTTTGGGTGAGAAAAGACATTAACCCCCGTGGACCCAAAAGAAAATGGGTACCAAAAACCACCTCTTTGACTTTTGATGTAGGTGGGAGCTCTCGCATCACTTGAGGGCATTGGTGCCTTGAGGTGGATGCATTCTAAGCTTAAAAGAGAACCATTTGGATGCTTCACTCTCAAGGAGATTTGGTGGGAGGACCACCGTGGTTTGGAGAACTAGAGATGCACCTTCATCGGTTTTAGTATCATTCTCTAACTCCCATCTTTATTTGCATGCTTTTAATGTTCATCTATTTATAGCATGTCATGTTTTGTTATTCATTATACCTATGTCATGCTTATTAGAATAGTATTATACATGTTTAGTTACTTGAGCACCCATGTTTTATATGGATCTTATTTTTGTGATCTCACCTTGTTTAGAACTAACATGTATGCCCTAGATCTAATGCACATGCATATGCATTATGACCATTTGGATGTTTATGATTATATGATGTTTTTGTTTTAATGATTCGTGTTTTTGATTATCATAATCATATTGATTGTTGACCCGTTTCATGCTTCATGTTTTGACAACTTGCTTGAATGATAGTTTTCATTAAGACTAGGATTTATACTTGTACAACTAGTGAGCTACAAATAAACCTTTATATATGTTTGTGCTTGAACACTCATTTGTATTCACTTGATGTACTAGTATAGTCTAGTTTTGATGATTATTACATTTGACTTGTATTCACTATCTTACATGTTTTGTTTTAACTTTATGTATATGTCCATCTTGTCCAAACTATCATTTATACATATACATCCTTGAGCCACGTGCCTTCATGCATATACTTTTGTGGACTCATTGTGTTTAGGATATGTATGTATACTTTAGTTTGTACATGACATACATATGCCTTGAAGTTTAAATCGTTTGGATGAATTTCATGTTTGCTAAGCGATTTCACATGTATGATGAATCTCATATTTTTAAGATGATTTCAATTAGTGATTTCACATGAATTTCATGTTTTTAATTTTGAGCTTGATTGTCCATTTTCATGTTAATATGTTTCTCACAACACTTGTACACTCACTCTATTTATGTTTTCTCATGACTTAGTTTTCATGAGTACAAGTTATGCTATATGGATTTTGAGTGTTTTAGTGCCATGTGGTTTACATGTGTCTTCATGAAAATTTTTTTTTTGGATCTCATACTAGTTGATTCATATAACTAGTTATGATATTCTTCCTTGGTAGAGATTTTCAAACATACTACATTTTCAAACCTATTTTTGAAAACCCCTACCATCTAAGGGTGGTTGGATGGGAGATCATGTTCATGTATGCTTTATAATGAAAATCATTTTAAACTTGCACATGATTGGGTGGTAGTGAATATGAGATATACACTTGACCTTATTGTTGTTTCAATTGGTATCATTGAATTCTTTCAATTGGTATCTAATCTTGACATCCTTTTGTATACTCATATATGTTTTGTTTTATATATGTATGCATACACTTCATATAGTATCAATTTACAATTGGTATCTATTTCTTACATACATATATAGATGATTTATTTGTGCTTCAAGATATATGCACAAATTTTGCTTATGATAAGCTTGATTTTTTTTAATGACCATCATTTTCAATTGATTTAATTTTCAATTGGTTTCTTTATACAAGCATTATCATTATCTTGCTTATGCTAAGCTTGAGCTTTAACATTATTTCAATTGACTTAGTCTTCAATTGGTATATTATTTCTAGCTTAAGCATATGTTTAGTTGGTATTTCATAAAGGGGGAGAAAACTCACATTTCAATTTTTCAATTGGTATTTAGTTTACCTTTGGTTTTGTTTCCCACTCCCTAACTTTATGAAAAAAAATTGATTTAAGAATGAGTATTGATTTTTAATTGGTATCATATGCTTATAAAGATATATATTTTCAATTGGTATCAAGATGCATTTGTTCACTCAAATTGGTATCAATGTGTTTTTCAATTGGTATCATGTGTTTTATTTTCAATATGTTTTAATTTCAATTGGGATCATATTTGTTTTCAATGCCCCTCTTACTTTCAATTGGTAATTGGTAGGCATTTCTTAAATGTTTTTATGATCACTTTCTATTGATATCATAATGCACTTCAATGACACATTTTTTAATTGGTATCATTTTTTGTGTCACCCCTTGAAGTAGTTTGTTTATTCTTTGTTTCATATATTTAGGGGGAGAAGAATTCATATCTATTTTGTTTTTACCCCTTTGTTGATGATTGACAAAAGGGGGAGAAGAATTTGGAGTTGATATGCATGAGTTTTCAGTTTTATGTTCGTCTCATCTCCATTGGTATCAAGAGCATTATGAGTTTTGTTTTTATTAATATCCATTGGTATCAAGAGCATTATGAGTTTTGTTTTTATTAGTATCAAGAGTTTTGCTTGGTAAGTTATTTGTTTTGTTTTAATTGGAATCAAGAGCATGTTTCATATGCATATTCATTTTATGTCAAGAACCTTGTTTATATGCATCTTATTGTTTGTTTTTTCCTATGAATGAGTTAAGGGGGAGCTTCTTTGAAGCTTTACTTTAATCCATGCATATATAACTCCATGAGTTTTGTCATCATCAAAAAGGGGAGATTGTTGGCCCAAAGGCCTTCCACTCTAGTTTTGATGATGATTAACTCATGTAGTTATGAGTACTAATAATCTTGTGATTTTAGTTTCAGATCATTAACCAAGATATTAGTTGGTGTTTAGCTTCAACAAGATGATTTGGAAGCTTGCACATGTTGATTCAAGAGCCCAAGCGTCAAAGATCATATATAGCACTGCTTGGTGAATCACGGTTTGGACCGAGTCAACTTGGAGACGGCGCTCTACAAGAAGACTTAGGTATCCCTAGTTTAGTTTGTGTTTAGAGCCTAATTGTAAAGATTAGTATAGTATGATAAGCTCAAGTTCACAACACACACGTTTCATGTTTTTGAATATTGGTTTTCGGTTTTTGGTTTAACCGATCTTGGTTTTCATGAATAGATAGATCAAAACAAGTTTACATGATTTAATGTATATTAGATTTGTTCTATATACATTCATGCTTTAATTCCTAGACAAACTTAGTTTTGACTCCTTTATTCATGTGCTATATGTTTTGGTATTTTTGACAAAATATATTTTTGAATTAATGACAAAAACTATGATATATATTTGTTTCATGTATATTGGATTTTTATCCATTAGCATCATGCCTTAATGTTGTTTAATATCATGTTTTTGTACTTGAAAGAGTTTTGGACAAAATGTATTTTCCATTCAAGAATCCAAGTTTTAGAAAATACATGGTTTGGTTTTTGGTAAAAATGAAAAGACATAAAAATGGTTTTAATTGCTTGATATTTGAGTCAAATCTTTTATCACATGTTTGTATATCAATGCAAATTGTCAAAACTATTTTTGGGATTTTTAGTAATTTATTAGAATTTATTGGATTATTTTTACCTCAGTTTTCTGACCTGTTTTTTGCCTGCCAGGCTGGGTCGGTCGACCGAAACGGTCGACCGCACCACGTAGCCGGTCGGCCGTCAGGGTCGACCGACGTGCACAAACCTGTGCACGTTTCTGGCACAGTCAGCGGTCGACCGGGACGGTCGACCGGAGCAGAATAGTCTGCTCTCTGGATTATTCGGTCGACCGTTAGTTGCCAACGGTCAAAAATTGACCGTTGGACGGTCGACCGGGCGGTCGACCGGAAGGGCAATTCTGGCTAAATTTCTGTCAACGGTTATTTTCTGATAATTGCCTATAAATACCCCATTTGCAAGAGTTTTTAACTAAGATTTTCTGTGCGAATTTTTGCTGATTCTCTGGTGTTTTCAAAGCAATCAAAAGAAGTTTTTGAGCTTGAATTGTACAATCCATTTGGTGTTTTCATTAGGGTTTGGAAAATCAAAGAAAGGGTTTTTGGGAAAGAATTTTGTTTGAACTATTCTATCTTGATTTCTTGATTTTTTCCAAGGATTTTCTTTGTGATTTCTGATTTCCATTCCTTTAGTTTTCTCCACACTTGAGCAAAAATCTACTATCTATATCTATAGGTTATTTGTGTGGAAGAAGAAGTTGTTTGTGGTTGTTGTTGTGACCACCAAGTTGTAACCCAATCTTTTCTTAGCTTTGTGCTTTGGGTTGTATCCCTCTAGTTGAGAGGTGATCCTTGTATTGGTTTGTGATTGGGAGTTTGTTGTATTGGTTTGGAATTTGCATCAAAGAGGAGGTTGTGATTGTTGGAGTTTGCCTCAAGGAGGAGGTTGTGTTGGTTGGCTTGGATTTGTGCCTCAGGGAGGAGGTTGTAAAGAGAGGAGTTGGGTACTCCTTGTAAAGGGTCCTAAGTGGACGAGCTAGTGGAAATCCTTCGTGTGTCGAAGGCGGGGATGTAGAGCTGGGTGCTCGAACCTCGATAACATATCTTGTTGTTTGCGCTTGATCCATTGGCTCTCTCTATCTCTCTCTTTACTTTGTGCCTTGCCTTATTCATATTGTGCATTCATATTTGCTTGGCTTGGTTGTGTGTGAATCATTTGTTGATCACACTTGAGTGTAATTTGCATTAAGTTATTAAATTCCGCATTTAGTTCATAGATTAGCATTGTCACCTATTCACCCCCCCTCTAGGTGACTTTTCATTGTTTACACATACTCATAGATTTCTTGACCCCTCTCTTGTATGATATTTCCAATATTGACATGTGAAAATTTAGGGTGAGTATATACCTAAAAACCCTAGGTTTGCATGTTTTCCTTACCACTACAAAGAAATCCTATCTTTGTAAAAGCAAGCATATAGAGGCTAACGCACAAGCCCTTGAGATACTTAGGAGCACTCTAAGTAAAGATTATGTTTCTATGGTTCTCATTGTGATTCCGCCTTTGTAGTGTGAAACACATTAACCTCTCCAAATCTTCAAATGCCTAACATAATGGAGAAGGAATTTAGTGAGGATGAATCTGAACAACAATGCTACATAGTCCAAGGGAATGACTCCCTTGAGGTAAATTCAGAAACTCAACTAGATGATTGTGCTAGTTCTTCCGGCGATGATCATATTGATGTCGATGCATTGAATGAAGAACTATCAATTGTTTGTGAAAAATTGTTAGAAAAATATAAACTTTTAAAAAGAAAATTTTTGTCCTAAAAGAAGAAAATAAGGATTTGTTTTCTAAACTTTAATTGGTTTTGCAAGAGAAGGAAGAGATTTCAAGTGAACGTGACTCACTTAAATCACAACTTGACCTTACATTAAAAGAAAATGAAATATTAAAAAATAAAAATACTTGTGATGAAGTTTTGAAGAAAAATGAAGTTCTATCTTCTAAACTTGATTTTGTTATAAAAGAAAATGAATCTTTAAAAATCAAAATTATTTCTATTTCAAATGAATTAGATATGGATTCTAAGAAAAATATTTCTTTGAAAAATAATATTGACTCAAATGTTTGCCATGCTAGTATTGCTTCACATTCTAGTGTTTCTATTGCATGCACCACCTCTTCTTCTAACATTGAAAATGATATAAATATTTTGAAGAAGAATGTTGATTGTTTGGGTTCCACTTTGAGCCAATGTGCCATGAACCATACACGTTTGGAATCTATGTTTCGAAAGAAACATGTTCATCCTATGCATGCACACAAATCACGGCATACACATGCTTTCCACGTTCATACATATAACACAATGTATACTCATGTGTATACTTATATACATTGTGGACGTAGGGCCACCTTGCTAAATTTTATTATGATAGAGTGCATGATGCAAATTTAGCAAATAGATTTTTTTTGGGTTAGGAAAGGAGCTAACCCCCATGGACCCAAAAGAGTATGGGTACCAAAAGCCACTCCTATTTTTGATATAGGTGTGGGCTCTCGCTTAACGTGAGAGCATCGGTGCCTTGAGGTGGATGCGTTCTGAGCTTAAAGGTGACAATTTTGGATGTATCACTTTTAGGGGAAGTTTGATTAAAGGACCACCTTGGTTTGGAGATCTAGAGATGTAACCTCATGGTTTTGGTGTCAATCTCTAAACTCCTATTTATGTTTACATGCTTTCATTATTGATTCTTAGCATGTCATGTTTTGATTACTATGTTAACATGTTTTCATTAATATGTTAAATGCCATGATAATTAGGCTTGTGATATACAAGACTAGTATTTGAGATACACCCATGTTTATATGAACTTACATTTTGTGTTCTCATTATGGTTTAGCTATTGCGTATATCATAACTCTAATAACATGTGCATTTACCTAATGATCATATTGATTTATGTTTCGTTTTATACTTCATGTTTTGATTACATGTTTAAATGTAACCCTTCTTTAAAACTTGTGTATATACTTGTACAACTAGTGAGTCACAAATAGATTATTATATGTTTATATTTAATTGCTCATTTGTACCCATTAGATGTATTAGTATAGCCTAGTTTTGATGATTCATGCATTTTGACTTGTATTCCCTATTTTTGGACATGTTTTTCATGATGATATATTTTAGCTTCATTTATATGTTAATTTTGCCAAAACTTTAAGATATACATGTATATCCTTGAGTCATTTGCCTTTCATGCTAAATCTCTTTATAGACTCAATTGTATTTGGATATGTATGTATACTTCTAGTTTAGACAAAACATACATATGCCTTGCAGTTAGTATTGTTTAATCAAAATTAAATTTTGATAATTTTCATGCTTTTTATAAAGGAATTCATATTGAGCTTAAATGCCTTATTTCCTTAATGTTGATTATATGACTTTGTAAACTCACATTATTTGATGTTTTTCTCATGATTTTATGTTCATGAGTATTATATGTGCTATATAGACTTTGAGTGCTGATTATGTGATTTTCATATTTTCTTGAAAAATATTCTTATTTTATTTCTTACTTGAAGGATTTCGTACTAGTTTTTAAGGTTTTCATAAAACTAGTTGCGTTATTCTTCATGTGGTAGAGTTTTCAAATGTGTTATAATTATTTTCAAACTTAATTTTGAAAATCCCTACCCGTTAAAGGGTGGTTGGATGGGTGACCATATCTTATATGCTCAAATTGAAAATCATTTTAACATGTGCATGAATAGAGTGGTCTTTATGAGTTATACACTTGATTATCATTGTGTTTTCAATTGGTTTCACAATTGATATTTATTTTGTATACTCATATTTGTTTCTATATATGTATGCTTCAACTTAAAATAATATCAGTTTAGATTGGTATTTACATTCTCATACATATATATGTGTTTTGATTGTGCTTACTATATCTTTATATCTTTGAGCACAAATTTTGTTATGCTAAACTTGATTTAATCCTTAATGATAATTATTTTTCAATTGGTATCTTATACAAGCTTTGCATCATTTTCATTAGTACTTCAGAAAGGGGAGAAAATTCATGTTTTACCTTTCAATCGGTTTTGTTTATAATTGGTATCTTACTCCCACTCTTTATGTTGAAAAATGATATCTTAGTTTTTATTTGGTTTCCTACGCTCCTAATAAAAATTATTTTCAATTTGTATATGTTTCATTTTCAATATTGGTATCAGGTATCTTAATTGATATTATTCTCTATTTGGTATTTTTATTGCAAAATAATTTTAGTGTTTAAACAAAAAGATTGGTTTATGCTTTACAATTGGTATCAAAAGTGTAAAATATTTTCAATTGGTACTAATTTTTACAATTGGTATCAAGATTTTCTATATATCTATATCTTCAATTGGTATCAAATATTTTGGTATCTTCAAAATATTTTGTTTATTTTCAATTGATATTATAAATTGGTATCATGATATTTCAATGTATACCTTCATACTAAATTGATATATTTTTCAATTGGTATCATAATGTTTTGATTTGTATTGCTTATACGTAAGGGAAGCTTAACATCTTCTATATATATATATATATATATATATATATTATATATATATATATATATATATATATATATATATATATATATAATATATAGGGGTTACTGTATCTCAGCTGACGGCTGAGAGAGTTTCTCAGCCGGCAGTGACGTGGTTGAAAATATGCCACATATCGGTCGCAAAGTGTTGGCGCCAAAAAAAAAAAAAATCCCGCCTAAGGAATCGTGAATCAAATTGACGAAAATACCCCTTTTTTACTTCTAAACTAGTATAAACTCATCCACAAATAAAATTTACCTAAAGAATTTTCAGTTGAATATATTTACAGTTATAAAATTCCTAATTCTACTAAATCAAAAATATAATAGAAAAAATTTGGATCAAGATAATGTGAAATAAACAGCATCATTGAAAAGTAAAAAACATGTTTGAAACATAAAAAAACTGTTATTTTTTATTTAATTTTTTATATTATTTTATTTCGTGTTATTTTCAACTCATATAGGTTTAGTAAAAGAAACTGAAATGAATAGAAAAATGAAATTTAATGTGGGGCAACCGTATATTGACGTTTCTATTACAAATGCACAGTGTAAAAAAATAATGAAATACAATGGTTAATTATTTCGCATTCCTTAAACAAAATTTATAACAGACGAAACATGATATCATTCAGTACTCCGACGACAGACACTATCTTTTTTCACATGCCTTATGTAACAAAATTTTGACTGTTTTACAAAGTCTGTGATCATAGTCGCAATCATTGTATAATAAAACTTTCGAACATTGTGACCATGGTCGCAGACATAATATAATATAACTTTCAATTTTATATACCGACTGCGACACTAGTCGCAGTCATAGTATAACAAAACTTTCTATCACTGCGCCCATGGTCGCAAACTTAATATAATATAACTTTCAATTTTATATCACGTCTGCGACCCTAGTCGCATTCCTTATTCGCATAAAAAATAACAGACGAAACATGCTATCATTCAGCACTGCGACCTTGTTCAGCACTGCGACCAAAGTCGCAATCTTTTTTCGCATGCCTTATGTAACAGATTTTTGATAATTTTACAAAGTAGATTAGCCAAGCGACCCTGAGATCAGTCCGCGTATATCATATCTTATAAAATGCTATATTAATTACTCTGAACTAAATGAAGTAATTAATATTCTATCTACCGTGATACAACAACGGTCTCAAAAATAGAGATGCACTAATATTAATCTCGATAAAGGAAAGATGTGCACCATACGTAATCTAAAGTATAGGAAAAACATTCTATAAAAAGTTAATTTGTACTTCTCGAAGTAAACCTCTGAAAAAAGAAACTCTTCGGATTCTCCTGCCATAACTCTTCAATTAAATATTTAATTTTTTTATCACTTTTTCCAATACTCAACCGTCACTTATAACAATTATTATTACTATTCATGTTCTTTCACATTATTGACCTTTATATAGTGCTTATAACTAATATATTATCTAATATCTAAAACTATATTTTTGCTCTTCCTTTTCAATTTGAATTCAAAAACTTTCAAAAAATAATTCATTCTTGAATCATGTCTTCCCCATCTTCTTACTCTGAACACTCAGATTTCAACTTTAATCATTCACTCACCTGTCCTCTTTCTTTAGGGTATTCTAGTGAATCTAATACCAGTCTGGACTTCACTCCTTTTGACTATCTCACTACATCAAATAATATTTTATCTGATCCTCCTCTTCATAAGGATGATGAAGTTTTCATGAGTCTTAGTGAAGAGGAAATTATTCCTCTGCCACTTGACGAGACCTGCTTGATGAAAACATGTCCTCTGATGCTGGAGGCTCACTTTCTTTGAGCATATCTTTAACAGGTTCTTCTCGACACAGATTGGACGAAGAGCTTGATAGAGAAGATCCATTCTGAGAGTTTATCGATAAACCAAAAAACCCTCAAAAAGAGAAAGATGATGAGAAAATAAGTGATGAACAGGAAGACGAGGAGAATGAAGATGACGAATCTGCTTATGATGGTGATGATGACGAGGATTAGGATTTTCTGATCTTCTGATATTCAACGTTATTTTTTCTTCTTTTTAGAGCTTTTAATGCTCTTTTTTTTGTAAGGTCTCTTTCTGACCATATTATATTATCAATAAAATTTACTTCTATCTGTAAAATAATCTTTCATATTTTTAAAATACATATAAAGTATATCGTATAGTTATTATTTCTGCATCTTATCTGCGATAATGGTCGCAGTACTCATATAATAATTACATATGAAACTGCGACCACGGTCGCTGTCCAGTCATAAACAGTTTGATCGTTTTGCATTCAATAAAATTAAAAACAGCTACCAATATCGCAGTCCAAAATTAAACTATATAAACAGATAATACTGCAAACATGATCGCAGTCCTTTCAAATCAATATATTTCACTGTATATTTCATTGTATATCACAAATTAGAAAACTGCGACTGCTGTCGTTAAACACTGCGACCATAGTCGCAGTCCTACTTCGCGTGCAATAAGTAAAAAAAAATTCGTAATTTATAGGCGGCTGAGACAACAGTTACAGTGAAGAGCAAATATATAAAATCATACGTAAACTACGACTATAGTATCAGTCCTTAGTCACCGTTATTACATTTAACCAAGCAAAAAATTCATCCACAAAAAATGTTGTCGTGAGTACTGCGACCATAGTCGTAGTCCTTGATCACATGCAATATGTAAAAAAAATTTAATAATTTATAGGCGGCTGAGACAACAGTCACAGTGAAGAACAAATAAATAAAATAATACGTAAACTGTGATTATAGTATCAGTTCTTAGTCACCGTTATTACATTTAACCTAGCAAAAAAAGTCCACAACTTGCTCTCGTTAAGCACTGCGATCATAGTAGCAGTCCTTGTCCGCATTCAATATGTAAAAAAAATAATAATAATTTATACATTACATGCGAAAAAAAGTAAACTGTGACTATATTCAAAATCAATAAATTTCAAATTAGTAAACAAAAAAATTAATAAAGAAGCATTCAAATTAGTTTCGTGATTTGATGACATTGGTCGCAGTTTGACCGCAGCTATAAAAGATAATTGTGATAATATTGACTAACGTCAGAAATATAAAAAATAATAAACTATACAGATCCACTGTCTTTTACCGCAGGGGCATTTAGTAATTTCAACTGTTTCAATAGGCGGAGCGTCCTTTCTAGTGTGGTTAATAATGTGTCACGTCACCGCAAGCTGAGAGGGTCTCTCAGCCGTCAGCTGATATACATTTTTCTCATATATATATATATATATATATATATATATATATATATATAATATATATATTATATATATATATATATATATATATATATATATATATTCATGTTGAGTGTATCTCATATTGAGGAGTGTGACTGCTCTTCTTTATGTCTTACACGTGTGTAGTAAGAGCTTCACATCTCCTTTTATACATTGTATATTATTCTTTATGTGGTTAGAGTTTAGTCTCTCTTTTCATATAAATGCATGTATGCAGGAGAAGTTAACTTCACGTCTCTCCTCTTTATGAATGTATAAAGCATATACACCTTTATTGTTTTGATTTATGCAAAAAGGGAGAAAAATATTTTTTACACCCTTTAGTTTTTGTACCCCTTTGTTGATGAATTGACAAAAAGGGAGAAAGATATTTTGGAGTTTAATATGCATGTTTATTTAAATTTGTTATCTCTTACCATAGGTATCAAGAGCATCTTTTGTTGGTATCAAGAGCATTTGTTGGTATCAAGAGCAACAATTTTTTTAAGAACATTTTTATTTTAAAATTGGTATCAAGAGCATGTTTATTTCATTGTATCAAATATCATATTTATGCATATTTATGTTGAGCATTCACGACATATCTTTATTGTTTATTACTATGCATGAGTTAAGGGGGAGCTTCTATGAAGCTTAACTTTAATCCATGCATATATAACTCCATAAGTTTTGTTATCATCAAAAGGGGAGATTGTTGGCCCAGAGGCCCTTCACTCTAGTTTTGATGATGATGAACTCATGTAGTTATAGTTTACTAATAATCTTGTGATATTTAGTTTCAGATATTTGATCAAGATATTAGTAGGTGATTAGCTTCAACAAAGGTGTTTTGGAGCTTTTACATGTTGATTCAAGAGATCGAGCCTCAAGATCGCATCTATCACTCGTTTGGAGTCAAGCTCGTTGCATCATGTTTAGATCGAGTCGACTTAAAAACGGAGTTCTAAAAGAAGACATCAGTTTGTTTAGTTTAAGATTGTGTTTAGATCTTATGTAAAGATTAGATAGAGTTGATATGCTCAAGTACACATACACAAGTTTAAATTTATTTGTTTTCGGTTTAACCGGTTTTGATTTTTCCATATATATATAGTTTTCATAAATAGATAGAATCAAAACAAGTTTATATGGTTTAATGTATATTAGATTTGATCTATATACATTTATGCTTCATCTATTTATAAAAACTTATTTTGATAGTCTATTTTATGAGTTTAGAGTTTTGTATTTAAACAAAACTTATTTTTAGACTTAATGTCAAAAACATAGATATAATATCTTTCATGTATATTGGATTCTATCCATATACAACATGCTTAAAAGTTGTTTCAATATCATGTTTTTGTATTTATACAAATTTATAGAAAAACCGTATTTTCCTTTAGAAGTTTGGTTTCTAGAAAATACGGATTTTCGTTTAAGGCAAAATTTCAAGAACACAAAAATGATTCAAATTGTTTATGATATGTGTTGAATTTTTATCACACATATTTGTATTTTAAAGATATAATAAAAACTGATTTTTGTGGAATTTATGTGATTTTATGGGATTTATTTGAAGTTAAAAGGTCGAGTTTTTAAATCCTAAAATCTTTCCCTGCCAGGCCCTAGCGGTCGACCGGACCGGTGGTCGTCGACCGTCCCAGTCGACTGATGTGCACGGGACGTGCACAAAGGCCAAGTGGTTTGGCCGGTCGACCGCGCGGTCGACCGACTGAGATCACCCCACTCTCGAGTGGGGGCCGGTCAACTGGGTGGTCGACCGTGCACTTTAGCCCGGTCGACCGGAGGCAGAACGGTCAGAAAAGTCACCGTTGGCCGGTTGACTGGAGGGGCGATTTGGGTTTTTCCAGATTGCAACGGGCAGAATTTTGTAGAGGTTATAAATACCCCATTGTTGAGCTGTTTTCTCCATGAATTTCAAGAGCAAAAATTTTTTATCTTTCAGCAAGTTTTAAAAGAGTTTTAGTGCCAAAAGATTTGATCTTTATTTGTTTTCAAAAGGGTTGGAAAATCAAGAAAAGGAGAACTCTTTGGGATTAGTTTTTGACCTTCATTTCTATAGCTATTTTAGAAGTTTTCCCAAGAGTTTTCTTTGTGTTTTTTATTTTCAAACTCTTTATTTTCTCACACTTGAGCTATCTATCTATCCTATCTATTAGGATCTATTTTGTGAAAAAAATTAGTTTGTGGTTGTGGAAACCATCAAGTGTTGTAAACCCTCCTTTATTTGTGATATCCCTCTAGTGAGAAGTGATTGTGTTGATATTCCTCTTAGTGAAGAGGTGATTATTGGAGTGGTGGCTTTGTGCCTATTCCCTCTAAGTGTAGAGGTGATTGTGGTTGTGTGGCTTTAAGCTTAATCCCTCTAGTAAGAGGTTGATCATTGTTTGGCTAAGTGCCTATCCCTCAAAATGTAGAGTTGATTTGTGTTGTGCTTTGCCTCGTGAGAGGTTGTATTTGTTAAGAGAGAAGTTGTGTACTCCCAAGTTGTATTTGCCCAAATTTTCAGTGGAGGTTCCCTATGTGGGAAGTCCTGTGTGGATGATATAGTGAAAATCCTTCTGTGTGAAGGCGGAGACGTAGAGCTGGGTACTCGAACCTCGAAACATATCTTTATATTTGCGTTTGATCCACAATCTCTAACTCTCTCTTATATTGTGCCTTGCATCATTTCATATTGTACATATCATTTATGTGTTTGGATTTGTTTGTGTGCCTCACTTGTGTTCAACCAAGAGAGCTTCATGTAGCACCTCAACTGTTATTTAGAGGAATTTAGAGGAGATAGTCCAGAGCCCTTCACCGAGAATTCGGCTACACTCTTTGGTTACACTAAGTGTGTTGTAATTAGTTTTAATTTAGCATCATTTGTCATTAGATTAGCCTTACACCTATTCACCCTCCCTCTAGGTGTACTTTCATTTACTTCTAGCCCATTAAGAGATTTGAGACAATCTGTTTTGGATTGAATACAATCATTTTGGGACTGAATCATGAATTTCATATTCTTTTCTAAGTCAAGAGGTTCTTCTTGTTATAGTTGGACTTTGAAATTAGAGTAAGGATGTTGGATTTGGGAATTATTTGGGAGAATTGAGTCCGCTATGATTTGTACTTGTCGTGTAGATTCAAGAAAGGCTTCAAAAGTCTTTTCTAAAGAAGATTTCTCTTCTATAGGTTGGTCTTGGTATGGATTATATGAAGCTGTTTGTTGGTAAGGTTGTTGATAGTAAGACTTGGAGGAGTTGTATCCCCACTGACTTGGTGAAGAGGGATGATGATTGTCCCATTCTTTTTCATAGTACTGGGATTGGGGCATATATTGATTCGGATAAGACCAATCTGGCATACTTGGTTAGAGTTATGTAATGCCAGGTTGGTAATATCCGAATTGAAAGACGTTAGGGTGAAATATAAATTTGAATTATAATCAGAATAATTGTAATTATAATCCATTTTCACAAGAAAAATAAAAACAAACAAATAAACAAATAAGAAAATAAAAAAAAATCTAGTCTATGTTTGGGTAGAGCTTAGACCTAGACGACTCCTAAGTGTTGATTATCCACAGGAAGTATATTGTAGAACCTGACCATAAGTTAATCGGCCAGGTAGGGGCAAGATTGGTGGGAGGTATCTGCCTAAGCAAGGACCTAATTATGCCAAACCACCAGCCTTCGGAGTTTCGCCCCTCAATTCCCAACCTTAGACACTGATTAGTCTCTAATTTTGCATAATTTTCATCACATTCTCATATTTATTTAATAATAAATTCTGCTAATAATACCTTACTTTCTTGATTCTAGGTCTATGGTGTGCAATGAAGAAGAAGACCCTAAATCACCATTTAATTGGTGATTAAAGGCCTATTAAGATAGCCATTGACCTAGGAGGCTGATTTTGTCAAAACCAGGAGTTGAAAACCAGAAACCAGACACAGGAACTGACAGGAGATAAAAAGGACTGCGTGCGGCTCGAAGCGCTGCGCGCGGCCACTTTATGGCCGCGTTTCCACGGCCGTACGGCCGCGGCTGTGCTTCGGGCCACTGTTTGTCCCCTGGCCCCTTATTCCCCTGATGCCTATAAATACCCTCCTGGGGTTCCAGAGTTGGAGATATGCAGAGTTTTAAGAGTGGTTTCATTTCTATTTTGTAGTTTAGGGTATTGTAGTGTAGTTTTTCTTCTTGTTCCTCCCTTGTATTTTCCATTTCTTGTAGATCTTGTATTAGGGAGAGAGAGTGGTACATGTTGGGAAGCAAGAGTACTTATAATAGAAGGTGATAATCTATGAAAGGTGCTCTCTTACCTTATCTTTGTTTTCTTCTCTCTAATCTCTTTTACATGTATAGCTAGTCTTTTCTCTCATGGCAACTAACTACTAACCACCAACTTGCTAACTTTTTTTATGATAATCCACATGAATCTAATAGCCTCATTTTGGCCTTACTCTTGCAAGAGATATTGATGGCTCGTGATGATGGATCTAACACTCTAACTTCCTAACCACTAACAAGCTAACATTATTTTACTCCATGCTTACTTTTCTATAGTATTGATAGTTTAAGTGTAGGTTGCACTTGTTTGTTGAGTTGGGTTGTGATGAGTTACATATGGGTCATACTTTGAATCGCTCTTGAACCAAGGACTAGTGATGGCCAATGATACATGTGAGGCAACTATCACTAAGAGGTTAGCGTGTTGGTGGAGTCATTAGTAGTTAGTAGCCGTGAGTTTTGTTTCTTTTTCACTTTGTTTTAAAAATACAACAAAAACCACAAATACATTCTTTTCAATGTTTCCCACTTCTTCGTATTTCACCGTACCTCTCTTTCATTCTTTGCTTTCTTTTCTTTTGATTCTTTAAAACTTTGAAGAACTTTTAACATACACGTGAATCAATCGGTAAAGCTTCTATCGCCTCCCGTCCTTGTGGATTCGACTCGTTTTAGCCTCTATGCTATAACGGAAGTATCGAGGAAGCTAAAGCACACACTTTAAATCTTAAATTCAAAACATATACTTTTTGTGCGCGGTATTCCCCCGATCAAATTTTGGCGCCGCTGCCGGGGATGGGAACGGTTTGATTTCACATTTTTGTTAATTTTTGTTCTTTGTTTTTTTAGTGTGCAGGTTAATTTTTAGCGTTGCAAAGTTCACACTTGCTCTTGTGTGGTCAGGTAATTCTTGTATATTCTTATTTTTTGCTGCTAAATTTTTTTATTACCAGTACACTGTAAATAATATTAAAATTAAAATACGATAATTTGATGCTTTAAAACGGTTTAGACATTTGCATCTAGGCATGTGTCAATTTTTCATTCCAATATACTGTATTTTATTCTTGTGTTGTTGTGATATTGATAGGAGGTGTACATATGGCATCATATATAGCATAGGACAAACACTTCAGTGATTTACTCACTTTTTGTGCTCATCTTATCTATATTGCACACTTGCACAAATTAAACTTAAGGGCAAAACCCAAGACAACATAAAGTGGGGAAGTTATTACCCCCTTGGCCCAAAAATCACCTCCCCACTCACATAACCCAAGCCTTAATAAAATTTGCTAGACGTTGGCCCCTAGGGACATCTCTGACTCATTTAAGAGATTGACCTCAGGGGAAAGTTGTTAGAATTTGACTCTTGCTATATCGGTGTCTAAGGTTGGGGATTAAGAGGCGAAACCTTGAAGAACAGTGGTTTGGCATAATTAGGCCCGTTGCTCCAGCACGGATACCTCCTACTGATCTTGCCCCTACCTGGCCGATTAACTCGTGGTTAGCTTCCGACAATAGACCCCCCGTGGATAGTCTAACCAGTTAGGAGTCGTCTAGGTCTAAGTCAACCCTAGCATAGGCTTGTTTTCTTTTTCCTTATTTGTATGTTTATTTGTTTTCTTCTTTTTTGTAAATTGTGATATGGATTTTAAACACAACAATTCTTTCAATCCTAATATGAATCCATATTTCACTCTGATCTCATTTGATTTGGATAACTCCGACCCGGCTATGTACAACATGAACCAACTATTTATGCCGAGTTGGGCTTATTCGAATCAATCTGACCCATATCCTCAACCATATGACTATAATTTTTAAAATAATTTCAGCTCTTTAAAGAGTCAATGGGGATTCACCTCCCCCGAGTCAGATTTCAACCACATTGTCCACAATTTTCACAACATTCATTCCCCAATTCTGCTTCATATCGTCCTTTTCCTGAGCCACCTATTGAAGAAAAATCATCATTACAAAGGATTTTAGAAGAAGCAATAGAGGCTCAAAAATAATTTGAAAACAATATGGCCTCATCATGTCCATAAAATTTCTAAAATTCTTATAGTTCTTTTCCAGAACCAATCAAAGAAAAATCATTGTGGGAAAAAACTATGGAATTCGTGCAAGAGACCGAGCGCATATTGCAAAATACGATTGACTTTCCATGTCCATCAAATGTTCAAGAATCTTGCCATTTTGGAAATCCAACTTCAATTTCATCATACCAACCTGAACTTGACCAATATCCAATTCCTTATACTTTGGCAAGTTATTCATTTCCTGAAATTGAACTTGAAGATGAATGTGAACCTGAGCTTCAAGTTAGTGATTCGAGTCCATTCCTTGAATCAATATCGACTTCTGTAATGTTATATGTAATAAGTGATGTTCTTGAGCCAGTTTTGATTCCTATACTTCCTAAATTTGACTCGATCATTTCACCCATTCGTATTCTTCCGTGGACGAAAATCAAGATTCAACTTCATTACATCCATTTGAACTTGCCCAAAATTTTGAGAACCACCTTGACATTTTAGCAAGTTATCCTTTTCTCGAAATTGAACTTGATCTTGAATGTGATCCTGAACCTCATATTAGTAATTCCATTTCACTTTTTGATTCAATAATGACTCCGGTATCTTTACCAGATTTTTTCTCTATTCCGCAGTCAACATTGAATCATGTACCAATCACCGTAAAATGGAATCACCAATCTCTCACGATCACACTTCATTGTTGGGAAAAGTGTGTGAATATCAATTCTTTGGTTTAGACTCTATTTTTGAACCAATTTTGACTCTCAGTGTTGACTCTCGACTTGATCTGAGTCAAATTTCCGAGTCGGTATTGATTTTTATTCCTGATCCTTTTGAGTCTAAATCCATCATCTTCCAAGATCACACTTTATTATTGGACAAGACTGTTGACAAAAATGACTCAATAATTATTTTTGAAAATTGAAAATTAAATGGGGATAACTTTTTAAATAAGATCATTCATTCAATTAACATTTTATTGGGTCATATTAGAGAGGTCATTGGTGGGTTCCTACATGATCCACGCTATTTTGATTGGGTAGCAATGCTTGGCCCAATCAGATTACCAGCGGAGCCACCCCCTTAAGGTAATCTTCCTTCCCTCTTCATTTGTTTCATGTATTTACACATTCACGATGCATTAAGGACCATGCATGAGATAAGTGTGGGGGAGGGTTTACTAACATAGTTAGTTTTATATTTTCTTTCTTTTACACTTCTTTATAAAAAAAATCTTTTATAAAAACTCTTTTCTTTTCTTTCTACAAAACTTTTTGAAACAAGAAAAATAGTTTTGCTTTATTTTTATGAAAATTAAGATTATCTTAGGAATTAGGAAGACCTATAATTATGAAATTTTAAACCAAGTCAAAATAATAGATCTTGTCTAAATTATAGGATAAGAAAGTAAGATTGAAAAGATAATTTAATCTTGAATTTTTTGCCTTAGATTTATGCACTCCACACTTACACATTTTTGGGATTGAAAGAAAGACTGAAAATGCCATAAAAAATATATATTAAAATAGAAATTATGATAATAAAAATCACTTATTGAAGTTGGGTAATTATGCCTCAGGAAGCATGATTATTCATATCTAAAATGGTGAACAAAAGATAAAATAACCCCTTTTAGTTTTGTGGCCTTGTTTACTCGAGTCCTTAAGTCCGAGGGATGTTTTCTCATCTGGTGCCCTAAGACCATCTGGTTTGGCAGTCACCGGCTAAAGGCTCACTACCCGGGTAAATAAGAAAGCCTAAGAAAGCTAAGGAAAGAAAAAAAGAAGAAAAAATAAATAAATAATAATATATATTAAAAAATGGCATGAAAGTTTGAGTCGATATCCCAAAAATCTTCACAGTTCACAAAGTGCATATTTTTCTAAGAGTTTTATGAAAGATCAAAGAGTCAATTCAATTTTAAATTCTTACATTTAGTTCATAACAAGATTTTTTGCATTTGACTTAGTTTAAGAAAGAATAATTTCTGGTTAACCTATGACCTTTGATCACTTATATTTTCGCAAAAAATATTTCAACACTTTTCTCTATTTTTAAAATGTGATTCAAAATACTAACATTTGATTTCTTTCTTTATGGATTTTGTGGGTGTAATCCGCTGAAAACTCTCAGGAGACAAAACTCCTCCTCTAGGGGAAACTTAGAGGTCTAACGGCTTGTTGCACATGCTCAGTGCAATCGCGTCACCTGCGAAGTGGTGTAATAATTTTCTTAGTTTTTGTTTTGCTCAGGACGAGTAAAACATAAGTGTGGGGGTGTGATTAGTCTCTAATTTTACATAATTTTTATTACATTTTCATATTTATTTAATAATAATTCTGCTAATAATACCTTACTTTCTTGATTCTAGGTCCATGGTGTGCAATGAAGAAGAAGACTCTAAATCACCATTTAATTGGTGATTAAAAGCCTATTAAGATAGTCATTGACCTAGGAGGCTGATTTCGTCAAAATCAGGGGCTTGAAACCAGAAACCGGGCACAGGAACTGACAGGAGACAAAAAGGACTGTGCGCGGCTCGAAGCGCCGCGCGCGGCCACTTTATGGCCGCGTTTTCGCAGCTCTGGCCGTGTTTTCGCAGTCGTACGGCCGCGGCCGTGCTTTGGGCCAGGGTTTGTCCCCTGGCCCCTTGTTCTCCTGATGCCTATAATACCCCCCTGGGGTTCCAGAGTTGGAGATATGTAGAGTTTTAGGAGTACTTTCATTTTCATTTTGTAGTTTAGGGTAGTGTAGTGTAGTTTTTCTTCTTCTTCTTCCCTTGTATTTTTCATTTCTTGTAGATCTTGTATTAGGGAGAGAGAGTGGTACACGTTGGGAAGTAAGAGTGCTTGTAATAGAAGGTGACAATTTATGAAAGGTGCTCTCTTACCTTATCTTTGTTTTCTTCACTCTAATCTCTTTTACATGTGTAGCTAGTCTTTTCTCTCATGGCAACTAACTACTAACCACCAACTTGCTAACTTTTTTATGATAATCCACATGAATCTAATAGCCTCGTTTTGGCCTTGCTCTTGCAAGAGCCATTGATGGCTTATGATGATGGATCTAACACTCTAACTTCCTAACCACTAACAAGTTAACATTACTATACTTCATGCTTACTTTTCTATAGTATTGATGGTTTAAGTGCAGCTTGCACTTATTTGTTGAGTTGGGTTGTGATAAGTTACATATAGGTCATACTTCGAATCGCTCTTGAACCAAGGACTAGTGATGGCCAATGGTACATGTAAAGCAACTATCACTAAGAGGTTAGCGTGTTGGTTGAGTCATTAGTAGTTAGTAGCCGTGAGTTTTCTTTCTTTTTTACTTTGTTTTAAAATACAACAAAATCACAAATACATTCTTTTCAATATTTCCCACTTCTTTGTATTTCATAGTACCTCTTTTTTCATTCTTTGCTTTCTTTTCTTTTGATTCTTTAAAACTTTGAAGAACTTTTAACATACACGTGAATCAACCGGTAAAGCTTCTATCGCCTCTCGTCCTTGTGGATTCGACTCGTTTTAGCCTCTATGCTATAACGGAAGTATCGAGAAAGCTAAAGCACACACTTTAAATCTTAACTTCAAAACATACACTTTTTGTGCGCGATTTTCCCACGATCAGACACCGATTTGGCAAGAGTCAACTTCTAACAACTTCTCCCTTAGTTCAATCCCTATTTGAGTCTGAGATGTCCCTAGCGCCAACGTCTACTTGATTTTATGTTAGGCTGGGTTAGTGAGTGAGGAGATGGTTTTTTGGTTAAGGAAGGTTAATGACTTCCTCACCTTATCTTGTTTAAGGATACGCCCTTAGTCTTTTTAGTGCAGTGTACAAGTATAAAGCAAAAGGTAGCATTCAAGCAATATGAATCACTCAAAATATGTTTCCTAAACTATATGCAATGCACACATACCTTTACTCCAGCACTCTTCAGCAGTAATGTAAAGAAACGAAATAGATAGATGCCCTAAGATGCAAGAATCTAAATATTTTTTAGTATTTACAAAGCAACAAGTTACTGTTGATTAGAAATAAGTACAGAGTAAGTTAAACAATAAACTAATAACTGCAGAGAGCTAATATCTGAAAAGCAACCTGCAAAGCTGATCTTTGAAAAGCAACCTGCAAGAGATTGCAGTTAGTAGTTCAACACAATTGTGGGCTCTGATGCTCTACCTTCTTGGACAGGGGCACAGAGTAGCAATATGTCCACTGCAGCTCCTCGTTTTCTATAATTAGCCCTTGTACACCAAAACAAAGAAGAAAAAGGGATTAATTTGGTAAAGTAAATTAAAAAGAAAATAAACTTACCGTCCCTCCCTGGCAACAGCGCCAAAATTTTGATCGAGCCAAACCTGCCCAAAAAAATACAGAAATTCAGAACAGTGCTAGGTCCTCAATTCTACCGTGTAGCCTAGGGTTAACGGGTCGTGATCCACAGGGAGGGATAGCGATGGAAGCGTTATGTAAGTTTCTTCTTTTAATTTATAAAAACTAATTAATACTTATCTTCTCAGTTTATAAAAAATAAAAATATTAAGTTAAGCTAAAAGAAGATGGTAGAAGAAGAGATGGTGGTGTTGTTCTATTTTAATTATAAAAGAAAAAGAAACAAAAAGAGATAAAAAAGGTGTTGATGCAAAAATTAAAAATAAAAAGAAATAAAAGAAGAATATTTACCTCTACTGTTGAGCCATAATGAAATTTACCTTGTCATAGAGTAAAGCAAAGCAATAGAAAAGAATAAAGAAAAGTAAGGCTTCGGCGAGATCGAGCACAATGAAGAAAAGTGGGAAACCTTTATTGATTGTCACCTACAATATAAGCTTCTTGAAGAAAAGATTACAATCGCATCACTCTACGATAACTCTTCCTCTCTTTTAATCATATAACTCTTTCTAACCTAAGCTAAAAAGAAAAATAATAGAAAAATAAAAATTACATTAAAGAAGAAAAGAAAAATCTAAAGTAGAGCTCTCTCTAAAATGGTGCCCTTTCTGCCTTTAAGGTATGAGGGTATTTATAGGAGAAAACCAGAGGGATAGAACACGTATGAAGATAAGAAGATTTGAATATTTCTGAATTTGAATTCTCCCCTTATCTCCAAACTTGATTTGATTTATCCAGAAATTCAATTCTGATCTGCAGGCTGTTGGCGTGTTGATTGCTGAATATCACTTATCAAATGATAGAATTGGAATGAGTGATTAACAGAAGCATTGTAGCCTTTAAGTCTTCTTTCTGTAGCATCTTGAATCATTAGATTTAAGATTTAGTAGCAAAAGTTATGATTAAAATGCTAAAATGTTTCCAGCCTGAATCCGAATCGAAATTGCTTCATCTCATCTGTTGATCTTCTCTCTATCCATTTATCCTCTTGAATTTTCAATTTGTCGTCTAGAATTTATAAGATATTCACTTATCTTCAGTAAAACAGATAGGGTCTTCAAATGATCTATTTTTCTCTTGAAATTAGATAATATTATCTTATCTGATATATCCAGTTTTCAGATAAGATAGCTTTTAGAACCTTTAGATTTGAATCGATCCCCTTTCTTTTGAACTTTTGAACTTAATGGATAAATTTCAGGATTATCTTCTCTCTATCATACCCTGCATGAATTAGGACATTAAGATAAGTTATTTGCAATATTCATTACAGAATATATGTAGGAATGTAATAATATTTATGTAATATATGTATCCAAACAGGGGGTCCGGGAGTGCATCAGTAGGGTTGTCTCCAGCTACTGACATCAGGGATGAACTAGCGCGTCAAATGGTGGGACAATTTTTTGCTTCCATGAAGTTCTGTATTGACTTTATCCCTTCTGGGGGCAGTTCTTTCGAGTTTGCCCTGATGCTTCTTGAGAATCAGATTCGAGAATATCAGTCACATTGGAAACCCTTCACAGGCTAGGGTGTATCTGGTGCTAGTCGAATAGCTGGGGAGCTGTCTAAAGGAGCTAAAGACCCTAGAGCATGCTAGCTTCATGGATTAGGCTCGGTCGACACTGAGTAAGCTCCTCGCCGCTCAGGACATGAGCGAAAGGATATGGAGGAGCAAATAGCTGAAGAAGCCATCATCTCCAGCACTTCTAAGCCGACTACCAAAGACTGGTTGGCGATTCAAAGGAATCTGAAATCGTCGTCCAAAGTGCAGAGCAAGTTATCGCCACTGCTCGGATTACTATTGCTAGGGAGCAAGCCTTGATTGAAGCCAATGAGTAGAAACTTGTTGTTGCTAGAAACAAGCTGGAAGGGCTGGAAACTGCCAAGATGCAGGTTTAAAAAAACCTTGCTACTCATGTCACTAGGTTGGAGTCTCTTCAGGCACAACTGGCTACGAAGCGATTTTTGTCAAAGGAAGAGTTGCGGGTCCAAGCTTTGGCAGAAGCTGAAAGAGCACGTCAACACGAGATGTAGCGCCTCTGGGAACGAATCCATTCTTTGGCGAAGCAGGATTATTAGCCTTCTTCTCCTTTTTGTATCATCTCATTTTTTATAACACTCTATTTGTCAAATAAGAGTGTTTGTGTTACTTTTATCATTTTTGAGTCAAATAATAAAAGTTATCAAATTCACGTCTCCTCTTTATCCTTTCGAACTCTTTGCTGCCTGAATGAACTCAGCTTTCATAATCGCACTCCTTGACTGTTTGTGGAAGCACAGTCCTTAGTCGTTTTGATAGGGTATGGCCATAAATAATAAACTTAGGTTGCGCTGAGTTCTTGATCAAGACGCGGCTCTCATTTGTAGTGGAGACGCGGATATGAGAAACGCGGCTCTGAACTGTTGTGTAATGCGGCTCTGGATCACTAAGAGGGCGCGGCTCTGGATCGCTTAAGGAGACGCGGATGTTGTTCTATATGAAAGGATGCAGCCTTTAAGTCTATGCAAGAATATGGAATTTGGGATGCAGCCTTCATTTCTTGTAAATAGACGCGAACTCCAGGACGCAGCCTCCAAGGCGTCACATGCAATCTGCCTTAAAGATCTTGTTGGATCTTTTAATGCCAAGTCGGCGTTGATGGTTGCGGACTTGTGTCATTTGATGTTTCCCAAAGTGACAATCCACGTGTCAGCTCCTTATTGGACTTGATGCTCGTGCAGGTATTTAAAGCCGATGGCTTTGATTTTTATGCCATTAATTACAAGCCTTATGGCTTGCCTATAAATAGGCCTCACCCCTTAACAGTCCATTATTTAGACTATTTTCATTTGAGAGCATTCACTCTGAAGGTCTTCGTCTTGATTTGTCTATCTTCCCTTCAAGGGGATATGTTCTAATGAACAGCAAGTACTCAAAACTTTCATACTTTCCTTTAATCTTCACCGAATATTATCACTGTTAAGTGATTTCAAGATCAAAAAGCATTGCTTTAAATGCTTTTACGGCCACACCTTTGTGAATAAAGTCAAACTTCTAGAGAATTCTTCCCCGGGTAGGAATAATTTATCGCCATAAAATACTCGGTCTCACTGAGTTTTTGTTTTCCTTTCCATTGAAGAAATTCGATCTCTTGATCTTCTCTTAAAATCTGATTGATGCGATCGTGTTTGGTAGATGTATCTTTCAGACTTCTTGATGAAGCACGAGCTTACTGACTTTAAACTCTAAGTCACAAGTCCTTTGAATGTGAGTGTGATAAACTCTGTGCTTGGATTTTGAAACGCAAGCTTTGTACATGAAGCTCGCGTTTGAGGTTTTTGACTTAGAGAACTCTAGCTCTTTTGAGAACTCTAGATTTGGATGTGGCAACCCCTGTATCTCAAACGCGGGTGTGGCGAACTTTGCGTCTAAGTTATCTCCGTCTTACATCTCGGACGCAGGTCTAAAAACAGACCGCGTTCGGATCCATATTCTCTGCATTGGTTTACTCTGCGTTTAGAGTTCATGACTTCAGTCTCGCGTTTGCACCTCCAATTTTCTGTTCCAGCCTTCGCGAAATTTTAACCTTTTGGTTTTTACTTCTTGCAGGTTCTGGCAGTCTCAGTCAGTCTTCTGCGTCTTTATTGGGCTCTTGGGAGAATATTTCGACCGGCCAGCTTGTTTGATTGGCGAGCATTCGGGGAGTCAAAGCTCTTGTTCATGGGCAAGGAGACTTAGCGCAATTACTGATACCCATCAAAGTCTTATTGGACATGATGCACCCGCAATGCCCCGGGTTCATCATGGTCACAGTGGGTATGGTGCCCTTGAGTGTCACAGGAAAGAGAATGTCACCAGTAAGGTCTCGGATCCTCCCTTTGCCAATTTTGATTAAGGAAGATCCAGTTTTTTGGTAGCAAAATCTGCCATTAAGTGAAAGATTACGGCCCACACCAGTTGGTCGGGTGGAATCAAAATGCTCCTCTGCATTTTGACCTCGAGAAACACTATTGTTCTCAGTTAGCGATGAGCTTCTTCAATGTTTACATCATGCATCATAATGTAACCAGCACTCGATCATCTCAACATTAATCAATTGTGATATGATCCAGTAGAGGAAGAGAGAAACTTTTCTTCGGCATTCTCCCAAACATCATGGATCTGGAGTGGTGTAAATATTTTAAGGAGTGAGTGCAACCTTTCACTGGGTGAGAGGGACTTCTTTGTACTCCTTTGTTATAACACTCAATCTTATTGTATAAGAGAGTGTCTTGTATCACTTTCATATGTTTGAATATCAATAAAAGTGACACTTTTTTTTGTCTTTTTATATTTCTTGAATTCTTTTTTGCATTAAAATCAGACAAATAGAAGTAGGAACTCTTGACTCGCTAGAAATGCGATAATTAACTTAACAAGTCAAAGTTGGGAAAATTTTCGTTTCAAGAATTTAAGATTACTGTCAGAGGTGTGATATTAACTAGACAGAAATGTGAGATAGAGGTGTGATATTAACTTAGCTCAACGAGAATTTCAGCTTCATTTGGGAAGACTGAAAATATCATTTACATAGGTGTAATGTTAAATTTGATAGTAAAGATAATGCTAGAGGTGTAATTTTGAACTTGACATTAGTCATCTTGACTTCGATAGGGAAGCTCAAAGGAAATTCATTGTCATATGTGTATTATTAAACTTAACAATGAACTGGACGCTAGATGTGTGATGTTAAACTTAGCATCGCTCTTCTCAGCTTCGATACTGTCAGAAGTTTAATATTAAACTTGACAGCAACTTAAACACTGTTAGAGGTGTTGTGTTAAACTAACAGTAATTTGTCAAAGGTTTAATATTAACTTGAAAGAATTTGCTTACAATAGGAGCAATTTTGAGGACTTGTCATTCTATTGATGAGAATTGACAAGTGGAATTTTAGAACGTCAGAGGTGTAATTTTAAACTTGACAAGAATTGGTTTGCGATAGAAGCAACTTTGAGGACTTGTCACTCTATTGATGAGTATTGACAAGTGAAGTTTGGAATATCAGAGGTGTAATTTTAAACTTGATAAGAATTTGAAGACATGTGACTCCATGTAGAGAAGAGACAAGTGAAGTTTGTACTCGTTGGGAGTATTGAAATTTTTTATTGTTAGAGGTGTGATATTAAACTTAACAATGATTACGTTTGTGGACCTACCACTCTATGGAAGAGATATGGTAGGCAATTTTGGTGGAAATGAAATAAATTGTCAGAGGTATAATATTAACATGACAATCGTTGATTTCCTAGAGACGTGGGAGATTCGCCGTTAGATGTGTAATATTAACATAACAGCGAGGATTTTTAATGAGTTTTGTTGTCAGAGGTTTAATATTAACTTGACAGAATCTACTGGGGATCAGGAAATCTGGCTTGTCAGAGTTTACTATTAACGTGACAAGTCCCAGCTTATTTTGTTGAAGAAATAAACACAGGTATTTTTGTGGCCCTACCATTCTATGGATGGAATTGGTAGGAGATTTTGGAGGAGAGGATGGGACCAAGTCTCTTAAGATTTTTAGCAAACCCTCAGCTATCAACAGATTTAGTGTGCCTATACTAACTACCGTTTAAGTTGGGCTAGCCATGCTATTCTCCTCAGCATGGTGAGTGATCGAAGACTTATGTTGGACTTAAAAGCTAACATTTTCCTCTATCCTTAGCCGTCGGAGGCGTCGGATGTCTATAGAAGAGTATCCAAGCTAAAATCTGAAATCACCTAGAGGGGAGTGAATAGGTGATAATGCTAATCAATGCACAAATTAAAATGTTATGATGCAATGATCACCCGAAATAAGACTAGAAGCCGAATACCCTGTGAAGGGCTCTGAACTCCTTCCTCGTCATTCCTCTAGATAAGAGTTTGAGGTGCGCAATGCAATCTTATTGTATGAGTATTGATCGACAATATGGCAATGAATATGAAGCAAGTAAATAAAGCAATGAATATAAAGCAAGTAAATGAAGCAAGTAAACCAATCACAAATACTGAGATTTGTTTCGAGGTTCAAGCACCCAGCTCTACGTCCCCACCTTCACCCAGAAGGATTTTCCAACCACTATAATTTTCACAAAGAATTACAACCATACTAGAGTACCCAACTCCTCAATCACATTCCTCTAGTCCAGAGATAGTGGAGCCACAAGTACAAGAATATCTTGGTGATCAAAAGGCCACAAACCCTCTTTTGAAAACCTTTTTCCCTTACAAAAACCTTAGAGAATAATGTGTAGGATTGAAGCTCAAGTTTTGTACGTGAAAAAGAAAATGAAATTGAAGAGAGTTTTGAACCAAAAACTTCAGTAAAGAGAGAATTTTTTTAGCACAAAAATAGAGAACAAAAACTTCTTTTGAAAGGCTTAAACTTGAATACTTTTTGCAAAAGATTGTTGTGATTACCTCAACCCTAATCATCCCTATTTATAGGATAAAGGAGGGATTAAAGAGTAAACTATTATAATAAATAATTAGGAAATATTTGACCCAAAACCAGCCCCCAAATTCGTTTAGAGATAAAACTCACGTTTTAAAACGTGTTTAATAAAGTAGCCGTTAGGGCTGAAATCAAGCACACGGTCGACCGGCCGGTCGACCGGGTTTTCAAAAATTTTAGCCGTTACCAGCCTAGGGTCGACCTCTCAGTTGACCGTAACAAACAGAAATATGGGTGCTTTCAGTCGGCCGAAAGTTGGTCGACTGACATGGGGTCCGGTCGACCGGGAGACGTGCACACATGCATGCACCTAAACAGTCAGAAGCCCGGTCGACCGCCCGGTCGACCATCCTGACCTGAAACAAGGCCGGTCGACCGTCCGGTCGACCGCAACAGGCCAAAAATAATCTTTTTGATAATAGATTTGAAAATCTTGAAAATTTTCAAAGTAGTTTTGATCAAGACTTGGTATACTATTAAAATAAAGTTTGTAAGTAATAAAATATGTTAAAAAATATTTTGTATATAGGAGAAATATCTTTTAGAAAAATCATGTGCAAAAACTAGTGTGTGGGGAAAATTGAGCTTCAACACTATACACTATTCTTTAACACACTAAAAAATATAAAAACAGAAATGAAGTCTCTGAGCCGCGTTACACCATGAGCCGCGTTACACCAAGCTAGAGCCTTTTCTTCTATGAAACCGTCCTCTTTCGCCATTTGCCTTTAAGCATCATAATTCCTTACAATAGCTTAGAAGGACCATCATGAATAGTACTAACCTGACACTCAATCTAAACAACTTATTAGTACCATATAGCTTCTATGTGTTTTGTTATCATCAAAACTTAAACAAATAGAGAGTGTAACCTTTTGGGCCAACAATCTCCCCCTTTTTGATAATGACAAAACATATATAGGTTATAACACAAGATATAAAAGGGAGGTAAAAACTGCCCCTCAAATGATGTTATATTAAACAAGTATAAAACAAGTTTTCATGAGATAACAATAAAACACCATCAATAAAACGAAAGCATCAATAAAACACTATCAATAAAATACCAAATCATAACACATATTTATTTTCTCCCCCTTTTTGTCATACATCAAAAGGGATATATTAGCAAGAAAACTTTCTTATTCAACAACATAAACATTAAGTTCACCACATATAAAAGAAATTTATTATAATCAAGTGGTTTAGTGAAAATATCGACAAGTTGCAAATCGGAAGAAATATAATCTATCTCAATATAACCTTTCTCAAAATGATCTCTAAGAAAATGATATCTAATCTTAATGTGCTTGGTCTTACTATATTGATTTGCATTCTTAGTCATATGTATAGTACTAGTATTATCACAAAATATTTTTATATGGTCATAATGCAAATCATAATCAAGGAGAGTATGTTTCATCCAAAGGACTTGTGTACAACAAGCCCCCGCCGCAACATACTCCGCCTCGATGGTTGAGAGGGCTACCGAATTTTGTTTCTTAGAAGACCATGAAACAAGACAATTACCAAGAAATTGACATGTTCTACTAGTACTCTTCCTATCCACTCTACAACCCGCATAGTCGGCATCCAAAAAATTCGTCATTGAGAAATCTCCGGTTTTTTGGATACCAAAGACCCATTCCAATAGTGCCCTTAATATAACGAATAATGCGTTTTACCGCAATAAATGAGATTCTTTGGGACACGATTGGAATCTGGCACAAAGACACTATAAACATAATATCCGGCCTACTAGCCATTAAATACAACAAACTACCAATCATGCTTCTATACAACTTAATATCAACACACTTATCTTGATCATCATTATCAAGCTTGGTGGTGGTGGCCATGGGAGTGTTGCAAATTTTTGAGTCTTCAAGCCCAAATTTCTTGATGAGTTCCTTGGAATACTTGGCTTAACATATGAATATCCCATCGCGCATTTGCTTGATTTGGAGTCCAAGAAAATAATTCAATTCACCCATTAATGACATCTCAAATTCACGTTGCATGCATTGTTCAAACTCCTTGCAAAGTAACTCATTAGTAGAACCAAAGATTATATCATCAACATATATTTAAACTATAAGAATGTCACTATCAACATGTTTAGTAAATAATGTGGTGTCTACTTTGCCTTTAACAAAATCATTTGAAAGAAGAAAACTAGAAAGCCTTTAATACCAAGCTCTTGGAGCTTATTTTAAACCATACAATGCTTTGTCAAGTTTGAAAACAAAATTAGGATGTTCATGATCCACAAAACTGGGAGGTTGTTCAACATAAACTTCCTCATCAATGAAATCATTTAAAAATGCACTTTTCACATCCATTTGAAAAAGTTTAAAATTTTTAAAAGATGTATAAGCTAGTGTGATCTGTATGGCTTCAAGCCGTGCTACAGGTATAAAGGTCTCCTCAAAGTCGATTCCTTCAACTTGAGTGTAAGCTTGGGCCACTAACCTAGCCTTATTCCTAATAACATTTCCTGACTCATCCAACTTGTTCCTAAAATTCACTTAGTACCAATTATTGGTCTATCGTGGGGTCTAAGAATAAGGTGCCAAACTTGGTTGCGCTCAAATTGATTGAGCTCTTCTTGCATAGCTAGCAACCAATATGAGTCACCCTCGGCTTCGAGGATGTTTTGGGTTCAAAATGAGATATGAATGCAAAATTACCACACAATTCATGGAGTTTGAAGCGAGTGGTTACCCCTTTAGATACATCACCTATGATGAGATCCTTGGGATGATTTGTAGCGTATCTCCAATCTTTAGGAAGTGGTTGAGAGTTTTCCACTTCATCCTTTTGAACTTCACCAATGGGTTCTTACTTTTCTTCTTGAATGGGTGAGTCCTTCAAGGATATTTTCTCCAAGTCCTCACCTAATGGGTCAATCTCTATAACATTCTCAACAATAGTATTAGATTCTTCAAATTTAACATGCATAGATTCTTCAATAATATGAGAAGATTTATTCAATACTCTATAAGCTTTGCTAATACTAGAATATCAAACAAACATTGCTTCATAAGCCTTAGCATCAAATTTACCCAAATTATCTTTAGTATTCAAAACAAAACACTTGCATCTAAAAACTTTAAAGTATGAAAAATTTGGTTTTCTTAAATGATAAATTTCAAAAGAGGTTTTGAAAGTATTTTTACACAAATAAATACGGTTTGATATGTAGCATGTGGTGTTTACGGCCTCGGCCCATAAATATTGAGGGAGACCATATTCACTTATCATAGTCCTAACCATTTCTTGAAGAGTTCTATTCTTCCTTTTTACTACTCCATTTTGTTGTGGAGTTCTAGGACATGACATTTCATGCTTAATTCCCATTTCATCACAATAAGTCATGAAGAGTTGGTTAACAAACTCACCACCTCTATCACTTCTTATTTTTAAAATTGAAAATCCTTTTTCTTTTTCAACCCTTTTTCGAAAAATCTTAAAATGCGAAAAAGTTTGATCTTTGTGTTCCAAAAAGAAAACCCAAGTGAAACGAGAAAAATCATCAACTAAAACAAAAACATATCTACTTTCATTTAAGCTTTTAGTTTTAATTGGTCCAAAAAGATCCATGTGAATCAATTCTAATGGCCTAGTTGACATGATATCATTGATTGGTTTGAAAGAAGACTTGGTTTGTTTCCCAAGTGGGCACGCACCATAAATGCGGTCTTTTTCAAACTTCAAGTAAAGAATACCCTTCACCAATTCCTTAGAATTAATTCTAGCAAGGTGATCAAAAGATGCATATCCTAATCTTCTATGTCAAAGTCATGAAATCTCATCAAAAGCATTCAAGCATTTAGTAGAACAATCCAAATTAAGCATGTCAATAATATAGACATTATTTTCACGAAATCCGGTAAGAATACAATCATTGGTTTTACAATCAAAAATTTTGCAAGAAGATTCATCAAACACAACTTTAAGACGACGATCACATAGTTGACTTATGCTAAGCAAGTTATGTTTAAGCTCATCAACAAGAATAACATTTTCTATTAAAGGAGATGCACCAATCTTAATGTTACCTTTACCGATGATGATGCCCTTGGAGCCATCTCTGAAGGTGACGGTGCCACCTTCAACGTACCTTGATAGGGTTGTAAAATTATTGATGTCCCATGTCATATGCCTTGAACAACCACTATCAAGGTACCACCGCTCCTTACGTCTTGGAGCCTTGGTGTGTACCTACATCAAATAATTTAGGACTTAATTTTGGTACCCATATTTTCTTGGGTCCTAGAGAGTTAGTATTTCGAGCCCACTCAAGATTATTTGTCCAATTTATATGATCATAGAAAAATTTTGCCAACTGGCCATTCCGGCCACAATAAGTACATTTATAAATTCAACCATATTTAAAAGCATAATGAGCATGTGGCTTACGAACATGTGAATTGTAAGCATGAATAGTTTTAACATGAGTGTCATTTAAAGTGTTGGCATGATGAGCATGTGAATTTTTGGCATGATTTGTTTTATCATTTTTAGCATGTGAAGTGTGCATATGCTTCTTTGAAAACATTTCTTCTAATTTATTAGTGTTAAAAACACATTCTTTTAAAACATTTCCAAAATCATTGATTTTAGTTTTTAATAAGGATAATTCATTTTCATAAATTTTTAGAAATTTAGCTTTACAAGCAATTTTATAAGCATCAAACTCTCTTTTTGTTGAAATAAGTGTTGGCCCAAAAGGTTACACTCTCCATTTGTTTAGAGTTTTGATGATAACAAAACAAATAAGAGCTATTTGGTACTAATAAGTTTGTTCAAGATAAGTTTCAGGTTAGTACCATATTTGGAGGCCATTGCTTAGCTATTGCAAGAACTTCTAGATTCATGAAGCAAAGAAGGTGTTTTGCACATCAAGGAATGAACATAGAAGAGAAGGCTCTAGTAAGGCATTGCATGGCTCAAGATTGCTCAAGAGACTTTATTAGATTTGTTTTTAGTTTGTAGTTTTGTTAAAGAATAGTGAATAGGTTTGAAGCTCTTTCACACACATTTTTGCGCACATATCTTTTTCAAGAATATTTTCTTTAAATATGTAAAAATTATTTTAATTTAAAGCCTCTTGTTTATAAACTCAAATTTGGGTATTATACAGGGTTCAAATCAAAATTATTTTGTTTAGATTTCAAATCCCCTTCAAAATCCTGTTTCAGTTTTATCTTTTGACCTGAGCCGGTCGACCGTCCGGTCGGCCGACCCTGTGCCAGGTAAAGCCGGTCGACCGACCCAGTCGACCGAGGTTCTGGCAGCAGTGCGTATCCGTGTGCACGTTTCACGGTCGACCAGGCGGCCGACCGGAACTGCCTGACTGTAAGACATTTGCTCTCTGTATTTTTCGGTCGACCGGGCGGTCGACCGAGAGCCGGTAACGGCTCTTATTTTTGAACTTCGATCGACCGACCGGTCGACCGGAATAGCCGTTTGAACAGTAACGGCTATAATTTTAAACATGTTTTATTTTGTCTTTTTCTCCCTAATAAGTGTTTAAATGTTATTTGCTAATACTTCCTAATTGGCCTTAAGTATGTTTTATCTCTAAACCCTAGCCCTCTACTATAAATAGGGTTGTTTGGGGAGAGGTTTACTAACAAGAAAAATTTGCAAAAGTTTAAAAAATTTAAGGCATTCAAAAGAGCTTGGTTTTCTTGGTTTTGTGCTGAAATTCTCTCCCATTTTCTGAAGTGTTTTTAAGAACTCTCTGATTTCTTTTTCTTTTCTCCTTATACACAAAAGCTTCATTCCTACTCATTGTTCTACAAGGATTTTTGTAAGGGAAAAGAGTTTTGCAAAAGAGAGTTTGTGGTCTTTTGATCACCAAGAGAGAACTTGTCCTTGAGATTGTGGAGTTGGGTACTCCGGTGTATTTGTAACATCTTTGTGAAGTTATAGTGGTTAGAAATCCTTCTGGGGAAGGCGGGGACGTAGAGCTGGGTACTCGAACCTCAGAAAAATTCTCAGTGTTTGCGTTTGGTTTACTTGCTCTTGCTTCTTGCTTTACTTTCATTGCTCTTATTACTTGCTCTCTATTTTCATTGCAATATTCACTTATGTTCATTCTTCTAGTCTTGTTTTGGGAGATTGTTGCATCATAATTTTTTATTTATGCATTGATTAGCATTATCACCTATTCACCCCCCCTCTAGGTGATTTTCAATTGGTATTAGAGCTTGGACTCTAGGTTTGGCTTAACATCCTTAGAGAGATCCTTAAAATTTACTAATCAACATTTGCATTCCATTTGTCATTCACTAGTAAACATGGCCGACAACATCAAAACCCCTCCTAAATTGATGGACTTAATTTCCCTATTTGGAACGTTAGGATGACTATCTTTTTACAATCTTTCGGTAGCTTAGTGGCAAAATCCTTGACCAAACCCTATGTTAGACCCGATAGTGATGAAAGCACATGGTCCGACTTTACCTTTAGAGAATATGAGGCTAAATCCAAGGCCCAAAATTTCCTTCTAACCACCTTGAATGAGGACGACCTTACACGGGTAATACATTGCCAATCCGCCTATGAAATTTGGCAACATTTGTTGGTCACACACGAGGGGACTTCACAAGTTAAGAGAGCTAAGATAGATCTCTTAAGGTCCCAATATGAATCTTTTAAAATGATTGATGATGAAACCATTGATTCATGATTACAAGGTTTACTAAATCACCAATGCTCTTTCCTCTTTAGGTGATGATATCTCCAATGACCAAAAGGTGCGAAAAGTGATTCGGGCTTTTCCTTCATCATGGGAGATAAAGGCCAACACCTTGAAAGAATTGAACGACAAGGATGAAATGGACCTCATTAGTCTCATTGGGAACTTAAAAACCCATGAGATGGAAAAGAAGGCAAGAGAAGAGGTCGCTCCGCTAAAGAAGAAGTCCATAGCCTTCAAGTCTTCATCCACTCTTGAGGACGATGAAGAAGATGAAGAAGAAGATAAGGAGCTCTCCCTTCTTGTGCGAAATGTCAAAAGGATGTACCGGAAGAACAAGCTCAACTTTCAAAGAAAATTTGAAGGTAAAGAGGAGAGAAGAATTATTTGCTACAATTGCCAAAAGCCCGAACATATCATGGCGGATTGCCTGGAGTTCAAGAAGAAGATGACTTCCTCCTTCAAGCCAAAGAAGACGGTGGAAAAGAAAGCCTACAAAGCCACATGGGATTCGGAAAGCGAATCCGAAGACGAGGTGGACACGGCGAACATGTGTTTCATGGCAAACACACCAAAGGTAACCCCACAACCTCTTGATGAAGATGATGAATTAACTAAAGAAGTTATTGTACATACTTTTGTTGAACTCTCCGAAACTTATGATAATAAAAAGATTGAGTGTTCAAAATTGAAAAAGGAAGTTGCTTTTCTTAAAAATCAACTTGCTATGGTTTCTAAAGAAAAAGATGAAATTTCTTCCAATCTCATTTCTATTCAAGAAGAATTTAGTGCTTACAAGATTTCTTGTAAGGCAAAATTTCCTAAGGTTGATGAAAAAGAAATTTCTTCTTTAAAAACTAAAATGGTTGATTTTGAAAAGGTTTTGAAAGATTGTGCTTTTAACACAAAGAAACTTGAAGAAAAGTTTTCTAAAAAGCACACCTCTCATGCTAAAGATCCTCATGTTAAGATTCCTCATGCTCACACCACACACCACACTCATGCTAAATCCACACATGCTCACAAATCTCACACTCACTATGCTTTTAAATATGATAGAGTGTATAGATGTACTTATTGTGATAAAAATGGACATTTGGCTAAGTTTTGTTATGACCAAGTAAATAGATCAAATAATCTTGTTTGGGTTCATGGCACTAACCCTTTAGGACCCAAGAAAATGTGGGTACCAAAATCAAGTCCTAAATTGTTTGATGTAGGTACACACCAAGGCTTCAAGACGTAAGGAGCGGTGGTACCTTGATAATGGTTGTTCAAGACACATGACATGGGACATCAATAACTTTACAACCCTATCAAGGTACATGGAAGGTGGCAACGTCACCTTCGGGGATGACTCCAAGGGCACTATCATCGGTATAGGTAATATTCAAATTGGTGCATCTCCTATTTTAGAAAATGTAGTTCTTGTTGATGGTTTGAAGTATAACTTGCTTAGCATTAGTCAACTTTGTGACCGTGGACTTAAAGTTATTTTTGATGATTCTTCATGCAAGATTTTTGATGTTAAAATCAATGATTGTATTCTTACCGGTTTTCGTGATAATAATGTCTATATCATTGACATGCTTAATTTAGATTGTTCTACTAAATACTTGAATGCTTTTGATGAAAATTCTTGGCTTTGGCATAGAAGATTAGGACATGCATCTTTTGATCATCTTTCTAGGATTAATTCTAAGGAATTGGTGAAGGGTATACCTTACTTGAAGTTTGAGAAAGATCGCATTTATGGTGCATGCCAACTTGAGAAACAAACCAAGTCTTCCTTCAAACCAATCAAGGATATCATGTCAACTAGGCCATTAGAATTAATTCATATGGATCTTTTTGAACCAACTAAAACTAAGAGCTTAAATGGTAGTAGATTTGCATTTGTTTTAGTTGATGACTTTTCCTATTTCACTTGGGTTTTCTTTTTGGAACACAAAGATCAAACTTTTTCTCATTTCAAAGTTTTTCAAAAAAGGGTTGAAAAAGAAAAAGGTTTTTCGATTTTGAGAATAAGAAGTGATAGAGGTGGTGAGTTTGTTAACCAAATCTTCATGACTTATTGTGATGAAAAGGGAATCAAGCATGAAATGTCATGTCCTAGAACTCCACAACAAAATGGAGTTGTAGAAAGGAAAAATAGAACACTTCAAGAGATGGCTAGGACCATGATAAGTGAATATGACCTCCCTCAATATTTATGTGCCGAGGCCGTAAACACCGCATGCTATATTTCAAATCGTATTTATTTGTGCAAGAATTCTTCCAAAACATCTTTTGAAATGGATCATTCTAGAAAATCAAATATTGCATATTTTAAAGTTTTTGGATGCAAGTGTTTTGTTTTGAATACTAAAGATAACTTGGGTAAATTTGATGCTAAGGCTTATGAAGCAATCTTTGTTGGATATTCTACAACTAGCAAAGCTTATAGAGTATTCAATAGATCTTCACTTACCATTGAAGAATCCATGCATGTTAAGTTTGAAGAATCTAATGTGGTTGCTGAGAATGTTGTAGAGATTGACCCATTAGGTGAAGACATGGAGAGACTATCCTTGAAGGACTCACCCGCTCAAGAAGAAAAGCAAGAATCCATTGGTGATGTTCTAGAGGATAAAGAGGAAAGCTCTCAACCGCTTCTTAAACCTTGGAGATATGCTACAAATCATCCCAAGGAGCTCATCTTAGGTGATGCATCAAAAGGGGTAACAACTCGCTTCAAACTCCATGACTTATGTGGTAACTTTGCTTTCATTTCTCATTTTGAACCCAAAAGCATCCTCGACGCCGAGGCGGACTCATATTGGTTGCTAGCCATGCAAGAGGAACTCAATCAATTTGAGCGCAACCAAGTTTGGCACCTTGTTCCTAGGCCTCATGATAGACCAATAATTGGTACTAAGTGGATCTTTAGAAACAAGATGGATGAGTCCAGTATTGTCATTAGGAATAAAGTTAGGTTAGTGGCCCAAGGTTACACTCAAGTTGAGGGAATTGACTTTGAGGAGACTTTGCACCCGTAGCACGGCTTGAAGCCATACGGATGACACTAGCTTTTGCATCTTTTAAAAATTTTAAACTTTTTCAAATGGATGTGAAAAGTGCATTTTTGAATGGTTTTATAAATGAAGAAGTTTATGTTGAACAACCTCCCGGTTTTGTTGATCATGTTCATCCCAGTTTTGTTTTTTAAACTTGATAAAGCTTTGTATGGATTGAAACAAGCTCCAAGAGCTTAGTAAGAAAGGCTTTCTAGTTTTCTCATTTCAAATGATTTTGTTAAAGGCAAAGTAGACACAACTCTTTTTACTAAGCATGTTGATAATGACATTTTAATTGTGCAAATTTATGTTGATGATATAATTTTTGGATCTTCTAATGAGTTTTTATGCAAGGAATTTGAAAAGGTTATGTAATGTGAGTTTGAAATGTCTTCCATGGGTGAATTGTATTTCTTTCTTGGACTCCAAATCAAGCAATTGCAAGATGAGAATTTCATATGTCAAGCCAAGTACGCAAAGGAACTCGTAAAGAAGTTTGGACTTGAGGGCTCTAAAGTTTGCAACACTCCCATGGCAACTACAACAAAGCTTGATAAGGATGACCAAGGTAAAAATGTTGATATTAAATTGTATAGAAGCATGATAGGTAGTCTTTTGTATTTGACAGTAAGTAGGCCGGACATAATGTTTAATGTGTGTCTTCATGCTAGATTTCAATCGTGTCCCAAAGAGTCCCATCTTATTGCGGTAAAACGTATTATTCGTTATATTAAGGGCACAATTGGAATGGGTCTTTGGTATCCAAAAACCAAAGATTTCTCAATGACAAGTTATTCGGATGCCGACTATGCGGGTTGTAGAGTAGATAGAAAGAGTACTAGTGGGACATGTCAATTTCTTGGTAATTGTCTTGTTTCATGGTCCTCTAGAAAACAAAATTCCGTAGCTCTCTCAACCGCCGAGGCGGAGTATGTTACCGCGGGGGCTTGTTGTGCACAAGTCCTTTGGATGAAACATACTCTCCTTGATTATGATTTGCATTATAACCATATAAAAATATTTTGTGACAATACTAGTACCATACACATGACTAAGAATGCAAATCAACATAGTAAGACCAAGCACATTGAGATTAGATATCACTTTCTTAGAGATCATTTTAAGAAAGGAGATATAGATATTGATTATGTTTCTACGGATTTGCAACTTGCCGATATTTTCACAAAATCACTTGATTTTGCTAGATTTTCTTTTATTTGTGGTGAACTTAATGTTTGTGTTATTGAATAACAATGTTTTCTTGACCCTTTTTGATGTATGACAAAAAGGGGGAGAATGAGTTTATGTATGAAAATATGAGTTCATATGGTTTTGGTTCCATATGAGTTTATTTATATATGTTTTTAGTTTTTAGTTTTTTTGATGTGTTTTCATGAATTCTTGTAATTTGTGTTTAAGTGTTTTGCAAGTGTTTTATATCTCATGGTGTTTTTGGTTTCATGATGTTTACTTGCAAATTACAAATTACATAGTTTTTCTTTGTTTAATATAGCATAATTTGAGGGGGAGCTTTCTCCTCCCCTATATTTTTGTTCATAGCCTTTTGTTTTGACATCATCAAAAAGGGGGAGATTGTTGGCCCAAAAGGTTACACTCTCCATTTGTTTAGAGTTTTGATGATAACAAAACAAATAAGAGCTATTTGGTACTAATAAATTTGTTCAAGATAAGTTTCAGGTTAGTACCATATTTAGAGGCCATTGCTTAGCTATTGCAAGAACTTCTAGATTCATGAAGCAAAGAAGGTGTTTTGCACATCAAGGAAGGAACATAGAAGAGAAGGCTCTAGCAAGGCATTGCATGGCTCAAGATTGCTCAAGAGACTTTATTAGATTTATTTTTAGTTTATAGTTTTGTTAAAGAATAGTGAATAGGTTTGAAGCTCTTTCACACACATTTTTGCGCACATATCTTTTCCAAGAATATTTTCTTTAAATATGTAAAAATTATTTTAATTTAAAGCCTCTTGTTTATAAACTCAAATTTGGGTATTATACAGGGTTCAAATCAAAATTATTTTGTTTAGATTTCAAATCCCTTTAAAATCCTGTTTCAGTTTTATCTTTTGACCTGAGCCGGTCGGCCGTCCGGTCGGCCGACCCTGTGCCAGGTAAAGCCGGTCGACCGACCCAGTCGACCGAGGTTCTGGCAGCAGTGCGTATCCGTGTGCACGTTTCACGGTCAACCGGGCGGCCGACCGGAACCTGCCTGACTGTAAGACATTTGCTATCTGTATTTTTTGGTCGACTGGGCGGTCGACCGAGAGCCGGTAACGGCTCTTATTTTTGAACTTCGGTCGACCGACCGGTCGACCGGAATAGCCGTTTGAACAGTAACGGCTATAATTTTAAACATGTTTTATTTTGTCTTTTTCTCCCTAATAAGTGTTTAAATGTTATTTGCTAATACTTCCTAATTGGCCTTAAGTATGTTTTATCTCTAAACCCTAGCCCTCTACTATAAATAGGGGTTTTTGGGGAGAGGTTTACTAACAAGAAAAATTTGCAAAAGTTTAAAAATTTTAAGGCATTCAAAAGAGCTTGGTTTGCTTGGTTTTGTGCTGAAATTCTCTCCCATTTTCTGAAGTGTTTTCAAGAACTCTCTGATTTCTTTTTCTTTTCTCCTTATACACAAGAGCTTCATTCCTACTCATTGTTCTACAAGGATTTTTGTAAGGGAAAAGAGTTTTGCAAAGGAGAGTTTGTGGTCTTTTGATCACCAAGAGAGAACTTGTACTTGAGATTGTGGAGTTGGGTACTCCGGTGTATTTGTAACATCTTTGTGAAGTTATAGTGGTTAGAAATCCTTCTGGGGAAGGCGGGGACGTAGAGGTGGGTGCTCGAACCTCGGAAAAATTCTCGGTGTTTGCGTTTAGTTTATTTGCTCTTGCTTCTTGCTTTACTTTCATTGCTCTTATTACTTGCTCTCTATTTTCATTGCAATATTCACTTCTGTTCATTCTTCTAGTCTTGTTTAGGGAGATTGTTGCATCATAATTTTTTATTTGTGCATTGATTAGCATTATCACCTATTCACCCCCCCTCTAGGTGATTTTCAATAAGATTAGAAGAAAGTTTATCTTTTTCTTTTGAGGAAATTGTAAGTTGATTTTTAAGCATCTCAATTTTCTTTTTCAATTTTGAACACTCTACCTTTTTATCATCAAAACTTTCAGAAAGTTCAACAAAAGCATGTACTAACATTTCTCGACTTATTTCACTTTCATCATCAAGAGGTTGAGTAGTTACCTTGGGTGTGTTTGCCATGAAACACATATTTGCCGTGTCGACTTCATCTTCGGATTCACTTTCCAAATCCCAAGTGGCTTTGTATACCTTCTTTTCAACCGGCCTCTTTTGCTTCAAGGAGGAAGTCATCTTTTTCTTGAAATCGGGACAATCGGCCATGATGTGTCCGGGTTTCTGACAGTTGTAGCATATGATCCTTTTCTCCTCCTTCCCTTCCCATCACTTTCTATAGTTGAGTTTATTCTTGCGGTACATTCTCTTTACATTTCTCACAAGGAGAGATAGCTCTTCATCCTCTTCTTCATCTTCTTCATCATCGTAGTTGGTAGAGGAAGACTTGAAAGGTATGGACTTTTTCTTTTGAGGTAGCGCTTCTTCTCTTGCCTTCTTCTCTATCTCATGAGTCTTTAGGTTTCCGATAAGACTTATGAGCTCCATCTCCTCTTTGTCATTTAACTCCTTCAAGGTGGTAGCTTTGATTTCCCATGACGAAGGAAGAGCACGAATCACTTTATGCATCTTTTGGTCGTTACTTATATCATTACCTAGAGAAGAAAGAGCATTGGTAATCTTAGTAAACTTGGTAATCATGTCATCAATAAATTCTTCTTCAAGTATTTTAAAACTTTCATATTGCGAACGCAAGAGATCTATCTTAGCTCTCTTGACTTGTGATGTCCCCTCATAAGTGACCAATAAGTGTTGCCAAATCTCATAGGCGGATTTGCAATGGATAACCCGTGTTAGATCATCCTCATTCAAAGCTGAAAGTAGGGCATTTTGAGCCTTAGAGTTAGCATCAAATTCCTTGAAGGTGAGTTCGGACCAAGTGTCCTCCTCACTTTCGGGTCTACTATAGGACTTGGTCAAGGACTTAGCAATTAGACTACCTAGAGATTGTAGAAAAATAGTCATCCTAACTTTCCATATGGGAAAGTTGAGTCCATCAAATTTGGGAGGGGTCTTAATGTTACCGGCCATCTTTACTAGTGTATGAATGAAAATATGCAAATAGTGATTAGCAAATTTTAGGATCTCTCTAAGGATGTGAAGCTAAAAACTAGAGTCCTAGCTCTGATACCAATTGAAATCACCTAGACGGGGGTTGAATAGGTGATAATGCTAATCAATGCACAAATTAAAATGTTATGATGCAACGATCACCCGAAACAAGACTAGAAGCCGAATACCCTGTGAAGGGTTCTGAACTCCTTCCTCGTGATTCCTCTAGATAAGAGTTTGAGGTGCGCAATGCAATCTTGTTGTATGAGTATTGATCGACATTATGGCAATGAATATGAAGCAAGTAAATAAAGTAATGAATATAAAGCAAGTAAATGAAGTAAGTAAACCAATCGCAAATACTGAGATTTGTTTCGAGGTTCGAGCACCCAGCTCTACGTCCCCGCCTTCACCCAGAAGGATTTTCCAACCAATATAACTTTCACAAAGAATTACAACCACACTAGAGTACCTAACTCCTCAATCACATACCTCTAGTCCAGAGGTAGTGGAGCCACAAGTACAAGAATATCTTGGTGATCAAAAGACCACAAACCCTCTTTTGAAAACCTTTTTCCCTTACCAAAACCCTAGAGAATAATGTGTAGAATTGAAGCACAAGTTTTGTAAGTGAAAAAGAAAATGAAATTGAAGAGGGTTTTGAACCAAAAACTTCAGTAAAGAGAGAGAATTTTTTAGCACAAAAATAGAGAACAAAAACTTCTTTTGAAAGCCTTAAACTTGAATACTTTTTGCAAAAGATTGTTGTGATTACCTCAACCCTAATCATCCCTATTTATAGGATAAATGTAGGGATTAAAGAGTAAACTATTATAATAAATAATTAGGAAATATTTGATCCAAAACTAGCCCCTAAATTCGTTTAGAGATAAAACTCACGTTTAAAAACGTGTTAATAAAGTAGCCATTAGGGCTGAAATCAAGCACACGGTCGACCGGCCGGTTGACCGGTTTTTAAAAATTTTAGCCGTTGACAGCCCACGATCGACCTCCCGGTCGACCGTAACAAACAGAAACATGGGTGCTTTCAGTCGGTCGAAGGTCAGTCGACCGACATGGGGTCCAGTCGACCTCCCGGTCGACCGGGAGACGTGCACACATGCACGCACCCAAATGGTCAGAAGCCCGGTCGACCATCCTGACCTGAAACAAGGCCGGTCGACCGTCCGATCGACTGCAACGGCCCAAAAACAATCTTTTTGATAATAGATTTGAAGATCTTGAAAATTTTCAAAGTAGTTTTGATCAAGACTTGGTATACTATTAAAATAAAGTTTGTAAGTAATAAAAAATGTTTAAAAAATATTTTGTATATAGGAGAAATATCTTTTAGAGAAATCATGTGCAAAAACTAGTGTGTGGGGAAAATTGAGCTTCAACACTATACATTATTCTTTAACACACTAAAAAATATAAAAACAGAAACGAAGTCTCTGAGCCGCGTTACACCATGAGCCGCGTTACACCAAGCTAGAGCCTTCTCTTCTGTGAAACCGTCCTCTTTCGCCATTTGCCTTTAAGCATCATAATTCCTTGCAATAGCTTAGAAAGACCATCATGAATAGTACTAACCTGAAACTCATTCTAAGTAACTTATTAGTACCATATAGCTTCTATGTGTTTTGTTATCATCAAAACTTAAACAAATGGAGAGTGTAACCTTTTGGGCCAACAAAATCAAAGTCTTGCATTTTGTTTCTTTCTTAATATTTACATCATGTATCATGATTTGACCACCGTTTGATCAGCTTAATACTGATCGACCGTGATGTGATCCAATGAAGGAAAGAAGCTTTTCTTAAATCTGGAGTTTTGATTAAAGGTGTAGTATTAACCTGATCAGGAGAAGAATGCTATCAAGGATAGTATTTCTTCAAGAATTTGCCATTGATTGGCATCATGAGCATATCACCGTCTGGGGTTATAAGGTGATATGCTCCATTTGAGTAGACCGACTCTACTGCAAACAGTCCTTCCCATTGGGGCTGAAATTTTTCCTTGGTCTTATGCGTCATCACCATAGGTCTTCTGACGGCTAAGACAAGGTCGCCTTTCTTGAAAGTCTGCTCCTTGACTTTCTTGTTGAAGGCTCTGATAATTCGAGCATGATAGAACTCGATTTACTGTTGAGCTTGCAGGCGTTTATCATCCAAAAACCTCCAGCTCTTAGAGTTGCAGTCGATGCTTCTCCTCATTTTTCATCTCTTTCGTCAAGGTGACATGTAGAGATGGGATTTAGATTTCCAGTGGGAGTACAGCTTCGCACCCATATACCAGGGAAAATGGTGTAGCCTTTGTTGGGATTCGAACGGTCATGCGATAGGCCCATAAGCATTCACCTAACTTGTCATCCCAATCGCATTGGCTTTTCGAAACGAATTTCTTGAGAAGCTTTCTAATAGTCTTGTTGAAAGCTTCTGCAAGGCCGTTAGCAGCTGGATAGTATACCGTTGAGGACACACTCTAAATTCTGAACTTATTGCAGAACCTTTGAAAAGCTTGATTGACGAACTGGGACCCATTGTCATGAATGATCCATCGTGGCACACCAAAGCGGTAAATGACGTGATATTTAACGAACTTGATTATGTCAGATGTCTTCACCTCCCTATAGGAAATAACTTCAGCCTATTTAGAGAAGTAATCAATTATAGCTAAGATGAACTAATGCTTTTTAGAGGAAGGTAGGCTGATAGGGCCAACCATGTCCATTCCCCACATCTCAAATGGCCAGGTTCAGGTTGTAGAGTGAAGATGTCCGGGTGCTTAATGGATGAAGTCACCATGGACCTGATAGGCATGACATCATTTGGCGTAAATGATGGCGTCGGAGATCATCTTAGGCCAATAATACCCCAGTCTTCGAGTCAATCTCCAAGCTTCGGGCCAAACTGATGAGCTCCACACAAGCCGTCATGCGCTTCTTTGAGAACTTCTTGTGCCTCCTTCTGTGACAGGCAGTAAAGGAGGATCCCATCATGCGATCGGCGGTACAGTGTTCGCATGATCGCATTATAGTAGAATTTGGGGACTTTTCTTCTAATGGCAGCCTTCTCTTGGGATCATCAGGAAGAATGTCGTACAGTGCATAATCGATGTACGGGAACCGCCAATCCCTGAGTTTGTACCTTTTAAAGTCTCTAAAGCTTCTTTGACTTGACAGTCTCCTTTCGGCTTTTGGTGATCTTCAAAAGCGAATCTTCGGCAATACAAGTCATGACTATAGACGAGTATTTTCTCTATTACTCCAGCTGGAAGAGCTAAGGAAGCAGCGAGAGATGCCAGTGCATCTGCATGCACATTTTGTTGGCGAGGTATATGGTCGATGAAAAAGTTTCTGAACCGCTCGGCCATGTAAATAGTTACGTTGTAGTAGGGTACTAAATCTTCATGTCTGACTTTATACTCTGATTGAGTTTTTACCTGCACAAAAATACAGAATTTCAGAACTTTTATAACAATAGTGCAAGGAGCTCAATTCTACCGTTATAGCAAGTGGCTATGCGGGTCGTGATCCACAAGGAGGGAATAGTGATGGAAGCTTTTTAATAAGTTCTCTTTCATGCTACAATTAATGGTTAAAATTCTTCTTTTAGTTCTTCAAAGAAAATGAAAAAGAGTTAAAGTTAAGTTATGAAGAAAGTGGTAGACAGAGAAGATGGAGAAAATGGAAGTGGGTATGTACAAAGAAGTTGAAAAAGAGTGAAAGAGATTTGGAAGATTGTGGTGTTGGTAATTTAACTAAAATTAAAAAAGAAGAAAACTAAAACCTAAAAATGTTACTTACCTCTTCGGCATCTGCTTACCTTTGACCCGTATCGACGATGTACCTTTACTTAAAGGCAAACAAAGTATGACAAATAGAATCTTGGCCATTCCTGTATTACACTATGAATTGAAGGGGCAAGCTACACTACCATAGAAATGGATATCCATCACCATAAGCCATCAATGGTACTTGCAAGGGTAAGGCAACTTCGAGGCTATCGGTTTCATTTGGATCCACAAACACAGATGAGGGAAGTAAATGAAAATAAGAGTAAAGAAGAAGAAACTTTGATTCGATTCAAATAACAATGGAAGAAAAGATCACTTATACTAGTGTCACATTCACTACAAGCTTGCTCTTATTCCTCCATGAAAGTATCCTCTCCTCTCAATTACATAAAGAAAATAAAAATTTCATGAAAGAAAATAAAAAACCTAAGTTACAAGCTACAAATTAGCCTAAATTCTACTCTCTTCTTGGATGTTCCCGTTTGCCTTTGAGATTGCAGGTATTTATAGGAGAAATGCAGAGGTTAGATGAGTATAAAGATAGAGAAAACTGGATATTTCTGAATTTGATTCCACCGTTGATCTTTAAACTTGATTTGATGTGGATATTCAGTTATGATCTGCAGCTTGTTGGTATGTTAATTTCTGAATATAACTTATCAAATGACAGAATTAGAAATAGTGATCAACTTAATAGTTGTATCTCTTATGTCTTCTTTCTAGATTATCTTGAATCATTAGATTTGAATTTCGGTAGAGAAAGTTATGATTCAAATACTAAAATGTATCTAGTCAGAATCTGAGTCAAATTTGCTTCATCTCATCCGTTAATCTTCTCTCTATCCATTTATCCTTTTAGTTCGTACTCAGTATTTGATGTTATCCTCAGTTGATCTTTATATTTAACCACTTGATTCACCAAAAACTAAATTTAACCAATTGGATTTGGGATCATCCTCCTCTAACTAAATAGATCTAGTTAAATCTGAATTTAACTGATATTGATTTGATTTTTTCCTCTTTCTCCCCATGATTATCTTCTGCAAAATAGACATTTAAGATAAGGAATTTAGCAGATTTATTATATGATGAATGCGAAAATGTAATAAAGAATAATGTAATATGTGCAATCATACTCCCGCGAACTTGGTTAACAATGAGCTTGAGTTGACGTATGCTTCGAGATTTTTAATGCCAATCTCATCAGTGATTTGCATACCGATCAAGTGAGCATTGTATTCCGCTACATTATTGGAACATGGCTCGGTTAATGAGAATGCTCGAGGAATTATGTAGCTCTGTGGAGAGACCAGTACTACTCACACTCCTGCTACGACATGCCCTCGTGGACCTGTTCTCGATGCACCGTCGAAGAAGAGTTGTCATACATGTCCTTCGAAAGACGTTTGGTCAGACAAACTTCAGCGACCTCATCTGGGAGATCCTCATAAAGTTTGGTCGCTCTCGGATCTAGATGTTCAGCCAGGAAATCTACCACCGCTTGTCCCTTCACGGTTTTTTGTGGTAGAAAGTGCATCTCATATTGGGAGAGCAGTATGGCCCATTTTGCCAGTCAACCATTTAGCGATGATGGCTTTGTCATAAGCAATCCTAAAGGGTTGACTTTTGATATAACATTTATAGTTTGGCCCACCAAGTAGTGTCGTATTTTCGGGACGGCGAACACCAACGCCAAACATTCCTTTTGATCGAGTTGTACCGATGTTCGCTCCGATCATGATCTGCTCAGATAGTAGATTGCCTACTCGTGTCCCTAATCATTATTCTGGACTAGCAAAGCTCCTAAGGAATGATACATCGCTTGAACATATATCAGAAAAGGTTTTCCTAAAATTGGAGCTGTAAGAATGGGTGGTTACGTAAGGTATCGTTTGATTTCCTCGAACGCTTGTTAGAAAGTATCATCCCAAATGAATGAGACACCCTTCTTTATTAATTTGGTGAAGGATTAATACCTCCCTGAAAGATTTGAGATAAACCTTCGGATGTATGCTAATCGCCCTTGCAACCGTCTAAGCTCTCTAAGATTCCTTGGAGGTCGCATTTCTTGGACAGCGCACAGCGCGGACATTTTCTGGATTGAGGTAGATTCCTTTGGATGTCACCACAAATCCTAGGAATTTATCGCTGCCTACCCTCAGAAAGGATTTGGTGGGGTTCATCTTCAGCTGATGCGCCCGCATGATGTCAAATACTGTCTTCAGATCCACTTTGTGATCGTCCTTGATACAGATTTTCACTGCAATGTCGTCGGTGTAGCAATCCACTATTTTACGCATGTGCTCATGAAAAATTACATTTATAGCCCTCTGATACGTTGCCCCCGCGTTCTTTAATACGAAGGGCATGAAAGTATAGCAATACACTGCCAGTGGTGTCCTGAAAGAAGTATGTTTTTCATCATCATGGTACATTTGATTTGATTGTATCCTGAGAATCCATCCATGAAGGACATTTGTTTAAACCTACACTTATTGTCAATCATGACATCCGTGATTGGGAGAGGGAATTCGTCTTTAGGACAGGCCTCATTCAGATTGCGAAAATTAATGCAAACTCGGATCTTCCCATTTTCTTGGTAACGGGGATGACATTGACTACCCAATCATGGTGTTGTTCCTCCCTGATGAAGCCAGAGTTTATAAACTTTTTAACTTCTGATTGGATTGCTTTCATTATTTCTGAACGAAACCGTCGCTGTTGTTATTTGACTGGTTTCACATCCGGATTGATATTGAGGCATGTATAGCCACCTGATGGTCAAGCCCAGGCATATCCTCGTAATTCCAAGAGAAAACATCTATATACTCCCGCACAAGAGATATTAGATCTTCTCTCTTGGAGGGTGTTAAGCTTTCGCTTATAAAGATGGCCCTGGGATTATCCTCGTCTTCCAGATTAATCTAGGTGACCTTATCTTTTGTGAGTGATTCACATTGTTCGAAGCGAATATCCCAGAGAATGTTTAGGTGTTTGATCTAAGGATCTGTATCCGACAGGATCATTACTTCATTTCCATCTTCCAAGTGGCTTGTTGAAGTTATATTTACTGAAAGTTCTTTGAAGATGTTGTCGATACTGACATCTGACTCCCATGATGGTTTGCCTGACGAGTGATTATAGTATGATGACTCTTTAGACTCAGAGGCCAACGGGATTGGAGTTGACACGTAGCCCAATCCCCTGCAAATTCGATGATAATAATCAGGGTTCTTCCCTTTCGAAACGAAAGATCGAAGTAGTGTTCTTCTTCCTTTGCAGAAGTTCAAACCAGGGTCACTTGTTAGATCATACCCCATGTTTTCCATTATTTGAGTACATTTGGCTCATAATGAGAGAACTGAGGGGATTCGTTCTTGCTTTCTGAGTCTTCGCGAAGCATCAATTCGGACTTAATTCTTCTGAAAAGAATTGGTTTTTGGCCTTTGCGTCTTGTTCCGCCCATGAATACTGATTCTTGCGCATCACCGACATCTTGGTACACTTTAAGGGATGACTTCACTGGTACATGCAATGATGTCAGAGCATCCATTGCCGACCAGGGGTCAATATCCACCTCGGTACTAGTGTCTGACGGCACTGAATCAGAAACAAACACAGAAAAATAAGCCAAATTCAACTCTTTATTAATATACCACTCGCCTACATCATCGGCGGTATTATTTACATCGAGCTTATTAATGCTCGTTACAAGTGGATTTAATTCCCAAATGCACTCTTCTTCTGCCTCTGGCTCAATGTCAGCTTCATTACCAGAGTCTAGTTCCTCTTGTTGTGGGTTTTTATTCATCTCTAGAGAATCCTGGTATAGGAGGGAGTCTGTGAAATAGTTCTCTACCCCCTTGAACGGATGCCTTTCAGCAATCAACGTTCAGACTTTCCCACTTCCGTCGATGTACTTCATGACTTGATGGAGAGTGGAGGGGACGATAGAATTACGATGAATCCACGGTCGTCCGAGCAGCAAATTGTATGAAGTGTCGGCGTCGATTGCATAGCATGTCACTTCAAGTCTTATATCCCCAATCTGACATTTGAGCTTGATCTTCCCTATTGGGCGTGTACCATTAGCATTGAAACCATAGGTGGTAGGTTGGGTGGGGATCTCTAAATGCTACATGACTCGGCGAGACATGATGCATAACGCGGATCCTGGATCTACCTGAATGTGGCTCACTTCAGACGAACCAATGTACCCTGTGAAGTACATGGGCCTATCATGTTTCCTCTTAACCTGCATATCATCTGGCATGAAGGTAATGTAAGGTGCATTTTTAGAGGCGTGAAGGCAGTCTTCTTCATCTTCCTCCTATGGTCCAGTCGGGATCTAGGCCATGAAGACCTCAGCATCAGCTAGGGCTTCCCTCAGAGCTTCTCTTGTTGACTTTGATAGTCTCAGGAGCTCGTAAAGGGTGATCCTGGCTGGGATATTAGCCAGTTGAGCCAGGACGTAAAAATGGTAAGGTGTTGAGGATCCTTCCGCGTTGTCCTTTGGGAGAGCCTTAGAAAATCGAAGCTCTTTCTGCGTCCCCACAGGTTGCTTCGCGGAGGGCTTGGTTAGCTCTGCAGTAGGTTTAGGAGGGCTTGCTACCATTTCGTCATACTTCTTTAAATATGACTGACCCAAATGAGTTTCGGCTACTAGCGATTTATTGAGCTCTGCGGCAAGGATGATTGTTTCCTCCTCTGAATCGGTTAGTGAGGGAACATTGGTTTCTACTTCCTGAGAAGAAGCGCACACCATATTGCAGGATGAAACTTTTGATTTGCCTTTGGACTTTCTGTTGGTAACAGTAGTCCACTGTTGGCCTTCCACAAGGTCAGAATGAACCCACATAATTTCTCCCTGAGGTGTAAGGATGGCACAAAACCCTTCTCTTATTGGTGATGCGGATCTATATTGATCATCTTTAGTTCCCCTTTCGGGATGGGAACAACTCCGGCCGGTGTTGGAGGCTGGTTTCTGAACTGAAGAAATGACGTCACGTTAGCTGTCACTTTCTTCTATTCTGAATGGAGCTTGAGCACTTCTGCGTCAATCAGAGCTTGAAGAATATCTTTGAAGATATAACAGCTCTTGGTGGGGTGCCCCAATATCCTATGATACAAGCAGTAGTTGGGATTGTCGGTCTTGCCGACCTCCTCAGGACGTCTAGCTTCAGGAAGCTTTAATCTGTTACTTTTGTTGAGTAATTTGAATGACTCGACGGGCTTGTCTTTGAAGGAGTACTGCATGTTATAGTGTGGCTGACTTGAAGAACCTCCCCTCTGGCTGGCTGAGATTTAACGGGGGATTTTGTCTCTGTCGTTAATGTATCCTTCCTTTTTTATTGAAAAGATATTTCCACCGCGCGTCTTGTCGACTTTTCGAGTTTGGGCTTGTTTTCTTCTGCCCTAACCCTGGCGACAATCTCTTCATCCTGTTCACCTTACTTGACCAATTGCTTCTAGGTGCGGCTTTCAGCAACCCCTATCTGGGCTAAGAGCGAAGTTTGTAGATTGTGGCGGCATGTTTCCACCAGGATGGCCTGGGTCATACCGCTAGGACATCAGAGTTCTATATTTTGAAATCTTTCTATAAATGCTTTGACAGACTCTCCCTTTCGCTGCTTTGTTGCCAGGAGCGTTGGCATGGTAACCTCCGAGTCGTCTTCGAAGAACCGTGTTAGGAAGAGCTTCTCTAAATTACTCCAGTTTTTTATAGAGCCTTCTTGGAGTTTCATGAACCATTCAAAGGCAAGCCCTTTTAGAGCGCCGATGAACAAATGCGCCAAGATGGCATCATTATCTACTATATTACCCATCTAAGATTTGAAATAGTAGATGTATTGGTTCGGTGACCCTTTGCCGTCGAAAGCCTATAGGGTCGGAGCTTTGAACTTAAAAGGGTACGGAATAAGGTCCCTCTCAGTCGGATATGACCGGACCACTCCTGCTTCTTGGAGGCCTTTCCAGTTGGTAAGGGCTTCTAGATGCTGCTCTAATTGATTTATTCTTTTAGAATGAGTACCCCCATTCTCTAGATTGCCTTCCTCTTTAGATGAGGAATTAGACGACTCGGAATTGGATTGCCTCTTCTCCTCGATATGTACGGAAGATGAGCTTTCCCCTTCCTTCTGTTCGCCTTTAGACTTCTTAGAAGAAGCTTTGTCAGTTAACTTCCTCTTGTCTTCAAGCAATTGTGCAAGCATCTGTTTGAGGGTATCAATAGATTCTTGTTGGGCATGAATCATATCGAATTGTTCCCTCTGGACTTGGGCTTGCTGTTCTAAGCATCTGGTCGTCTCTTCAGGAGAGTTTGTCATGTACGCAAAGACTTCCTTCTCTATAAAAGAGTTCGAGGCCAGTGATTCTTTGATGGCAGAGTGTGATTCCCTTACTTCAATGCCTTGGGCTAGGGTACTATAGTCAATCGGGGATACTGCACCAGTTTGAGTGCGAGTATGCCGGTACACTCCTTTTGGTTCCGTATCAGACTCGTCGGAGCTGACTACCGGTTGTTTTCCCTACTCTTGCTTGCCATATTTGCAGTGGCTTCAGGGTACTCCACGTTAGAGAAGGTTCCCCTTCTGTGAGAACGACGCCTTTTGATTGATCGGGAGTTTGAGGTTACTCGTCTGAATACCGACTACTTACTTATATGAGGGCTGTAACGACATTCAGAGAGCATTGCTGTGATGAGTCGTTCACAGCAACAAAATAGAATGATCTGATTAGCACTCCTTTTCTTTGTCAAGTAATCTCTTAGATCTGTCGGAGGAGGATCGAAGAGATTAGCCTCGAGTTTTTGAGGGTTTTTCAGCTTCTGAGAGCCACCCTTGCATCGTGAATCTAAAACGTAGGGTTCCAAGACACGGAGCTCATGTTCTGTAAAACAGACATAGTTCTCACATTTTGGCTCTAAAATGCAGGTCTCGCGTCTCTGCTGAAAAGAGATGTGGACCTTGTGTTGCTTATTGTCGCATTTAACTGGCGACACTTGAGAAACACAGGCTTTCTGGGTCCCGTGTTTAGTAGTAGAGATGTGGGTCTCGTGTCTCTGAGGAGAGGCACGGCCTCATGTTGCTGAATGTCACGTTTGGGAAGTGACTCCAGAAACGCAAGCCGTTTGAGCTTCGCATTTAGGTCTCCAAACGCGGACTTCGCGCGTCTGATATGGTTTAGAAGAGACGTGGGCTTGAGCTTCGCGTTCTGTATCCATTGAATATATTGCTGAACAGATAGTTGTTCCAGCTTCTTGCGTCTGTGGTTGACGCGCAGTCGTCTCTGTCGACGTTCAGCATTCCGGTTACACCGTATGGGTTGTTGGGAACCCCCAGTAACCTGGAGCTAAGGAAGAGGACGGGCGTGAGTGGGCTGAACGTCAACCACACTGACTCACGGGTCTCGTGGGAGATGTTAACGCGAGCTTTATGTGTGATGCGGTTAGCCATGGTACTCCTCGCACCAGTTGCGTCTGAAGAAACCTCTAAAGGGACTTGAGAGCGGGTCCCCGAGGAGACCTTGCGATACTACCGCCCCCTAGGGCTATTAGAGCCGGAAGAGAAAAGCTCTTCTTACTTTGCCTGGTCGAACTCCACGACAAGTGATTCGACCATTTTTCGCATGTAGGTGAGGTCACCTTGCGCCACGACTTGCTCATCAGCAGAGAAAATAGTCCTCAGCGGTGTCGTCATCTCTTGTTTGGTGGGAAAAACTAAAGGCGTGTGTAAATTTTTTATTTGATTGTAAAGAAATTACAATGGATCAATAATCCGATTACAAGAGAGGGAAGATATTCAAACTCAAATCTCCCCTTTGTTTAATGCTAGGTTCTTGATGTAGCGATGAAAAGTAAATCTTATTTTTCGTTGAACAGGTGAACGTCACGTTTGGGAATCTTCTCTTTGGATGGTGGACGAAGTAACACAGCTTCTGTCTTAGGCAAAAACTAACTTGAACTCAGCAAGTTGTTAGAAGAGTTTTTTCTCCTTTGTTTTTCTCAGTTGGAGATTCTGGTCTTTCTAAGGCTTACAACAGAAGTTCTTCTGACCAAACAATTCCGACCCAAAACCTCTCTCCTCTTCAGTAGCAGACTGAACTATTTATAGGGGTTTTAGGGGTAAAAATGTCCCCTAAAAATACTCCACAATGGGGTTAACTCTCTCATTACGTGAGCAGTAATTGACCCAATAATGAGGGCAGTTATAACCGAGATGCGGGCTTTGAGCTTCACGTTTTGTCGCTGAGGTAACGCTTGAGAAATGCGAACTTCAAGTTCTGCGTTAAGCTTCATATGAGACGCGGGCTTCGGGCTCTGCGTCTGGGTATTGCATGGATGTCTGAGATGCAAGATTCAAGCTCTGCATCTTGGTCATTGCAAGTGAGGTAGAGACGCGGGTTTCAACCTTTGTGTCCTGGTACTACAGTAGCGTTGAGACGCGGCTTTCAAGCTCTGCGTCTTGGTTATTATAGTAACATTAAAATGCGAATTTCAACCTTCGCGTCTTGGTGCTGTGCTAGTATCTGTGCTGCCTTGCGTCTGGAGTTTGGACTCTGCTTTCTGATGACTTGACCCCAGTGCTTTTTGGACAGTCTACACTATGTGATCGCCATCTCTTTAAAGTGTGGGTATGCTGGTACACTCCTTCCGGCTCAGTGTCAGACTCGTCAGAGATGACTATTGGCTACTTTCCTTAGTTTTGTTGGCATAGCACTTGGACCTACTATGTTTGCAATAACTTTAGGGTACTTCGTATCAGAGAAAGTTCTCTTATGCGGGAATGACACCTTTTCGCTGATCTGGTGACTAATGTAGATGATAACCATTTGAACACTGACTATTCACTTAGATGCGAGCTGTAGTGGCATTCAGGGAGCACCACTTTGATGAACCATTCACAGCAGTATGGTGGAGTGATTTGATGATCACTAGTAATTCCTTAGATCCGTCGGAGGGGGATCGAAGAGACCAGCATCGAGTCCCTGAGGATGAGGACTTTTCAACTTTCTTCTAACCCTAGCCGTTGAGAGCGAATGTTAACCTTGTGTCGCAACTCTAAGACGCTCGTCTCAGGGGCATAGGATTCACATATGCGGAGCTCTCATTTGGTAGAACAAACGCGGCTCTCGTGTTTTGGTTTTGAAACGCGGGTTTCGTGCTTCTGCTGAGAAGAAACGTGGACCTCGCATCACTAATTGTCGCATTTGTCTAGCGATACTTGAGAAAGGCGGACTTTATGAGCTCGTGTTCTATTGTAAGGACGCAGGTCTCGTGTCTATTAGAAGAAATGCGGGCCTCGCGTTGTTAAACTTGCATCTGAGAGATAAAGCCTCAGTAATGTGAGCTTCTTAAGCTCTGTGTTTTGGTATCCAGATGCAGACTTTGCGCGTCTGATGTGATTCAGAAGAGACGCAGGCATGAGCCTCACATTCTGTATCTGCTGGATAGATGGTTTTTCTAACTTCTTGCATCTGTTGTCGACATGCGCTCGCCTTTGTCGACGTTCAGTATTTTTGTTATGCTTCACAGGTTGTTAGAAACCCCCGGTAACCTGGAGCTGAGGAAGAGGAGGAACATGTCAAGATTGACCTTCAATGACGTTGGCCTCACGGTCTCGTGGGAGATGTTGACGCAGGCCATGCGTGCGACGCGGCCGAAATGGTGCTGTTTGTGCAGGACATCTTTGGGGAGTCTCTGAAAGGACTTGAGAACAGACCTCTAAGGAGACCCTGAGGTACTGCCGTGACACCCTAGGGCTCTTGGAGCTAAAAGAGAGGAACTCTTCATACTTTGCTGGTCGAATTTCATGATAAGTGCCTTGACCATTTTTCTCATGAAGGTAATGTCACCTTGCGCCACAACCTACTCATCAGTAAAGAAAGTAATCCCCAGCGGAATCGCCATCTCTTGTTTCTCAGAAAAAATTAAAAAGGTGCTTGCTACTTTGTTTGATTCTAAAGAAAATTACAACGGATTAATAATATTATTACAAAAGAGGGGAGAATGGTTGGATCTCCCCTTTATTTAATGTTAGGTTCTTTTGTAGCGGTGAAAGTGAATTTTGTTTTCTGTTAACCGAGTGAACGTCAAGCTCTTTGAAAATCTTCTCCTTGGATCATGAACGGAGTAGCACAGCTCCTATCCAATGAAATCTCAAAGAGACTTGGGCAAAAAACTTGGACTCAGCAAGTTGGCAGAAGAGTTTAACTCTTTATCGATATTCCTCAGCTGAAAATTCTGAACCCTTTTTAATAGCAAACTAAGCTCTTTATAGGGGTTTCAGGGATAAAACTGTCCCCCAAAAATCCTTTATAATGGGAGTTAACTCCCCTTATTACGTGGGCAGTAACTGACCCAGTAATGAGAATAGTTATAACTGAGACGCAGAGCTCCTCTGCAGTTGAAACGCGGGCTTCGAGCTCTCCGTTTAGCCATTGAAATGTTGTTGGATGCGGGCCTCGAACTTTTCTAGACGTGGGCTTCAAGTCCTGCGTCTTGACATTGCAGTGATGTTGGGACGTGTGTTTCAAGCCTCGCATTTTGACATTGCGGTGATGTTGGGACGTGGGTTTCGAGTCTCACATTTTGACACTGCAGTGGTGTTGAGACACGGCCTTCAAGCTCTACGTCTTGGCATTGCAGTGATGCTGAGACGCGGGTTTTGAACTCTGCGTCTTGGCATTGCAGTGATGCAGGGGTGCATGCTTCGAGTCCTGCGTCTTGGCGTTGCATGAATGACTTTAATTAGCCTTGCGTCTGAAGTATAGACTCTACTATCGGATGACTTATCTTCAGTGATTTTTAAACGGTCTACAGTGGTTCCAAAAGGCACTGGTCTTGAGTCTATCGAATATCCAAGCACCTTTGTAAGTTTTATAAGTCATCTTTAAAAGGAAAAGAAAAGAAAATGAATTTCATTAAGCACCATGATCCTATGGATCATGCAACTCATCATGATGCCTCAGATTTTACTAATGATTTTACTGACATTTCAGCTCATCGTGATCTTATGAATATCATGATAACTAGATATATGAATGTATTACTATGCTTTCCACTTATGTTCATAAAATTATCTTTGAATGTAATATTTTCTTTATAATAATATGTTTGAGTTCTATTCTCATCAAATTATTTATCTTGTATGAACCTTAGTATGGATTATATGAATTATGAAGTCAAGACCAAACAGTGGATGTTTGCATATCAGATAGTAGTACAACAGACACTATTCTAAAATATAAAATGTATTTCTCTGATTTAAAACCAACAAAGATAATTTTCAATGCAATATTAGATCATGTAGCCTTGATTAAAGGAACAGGTAAAGTCAGCTCATATTCATAGTAAACAAAGTTTTTCATAAAGCTTTGTTTTCACCAAAATCCAAAAGAATTTGTTGAGTTTTAATGACATATATATTCATGGATATGATTCTCAGTCTGCAACTGAAAAAAATATGAAGTATTTGTATCTTACTACCTATACATAAGGAAAGAAGTGCATATTAGAAAAAATTACTAAAGTTTTATTCGATATTGCATTACACATATATAAATATAATTGAGTCACATACAGTTGTTAAAGAAGACCTTCAAATATTAAATTTGTGGCATGACTGTTTAGGTCATCATGGTTCGATAATAATGCGAAAAATTATTGAAAATTCACATGGATATACATTGAAGGGTCAGAAGATCCTTCAAACTAGTAAAATTTCAGTGAGGGTTGTTCTCTTGGGAAATTGATCATGAGAGCATCATCAGCTAAAATTAAAACTGAATCACCTACATTTCCTAAACATATTCAAGGTGATATATGTGAGCCTATTCATCCACTGTGTAGACCATTTCGATACTTTATGGGTATTGATAGATGATTTTAGTAGATGACCACACGTTTGTCTATTATCTACTCACAATGTGACATTTACTAGATTTTTTTGCTCAGATAACTAGATTACGAGCACAATATACAATCAAGAAAGTTAGACTTGATAATACTGGTGAGTTTACTTCTCAAGATTTCAATGATTATTGTATGTCAATTGGGATTGCTGTTGAACATCATTTTGCCCATGTACATACATAAAATGATTTGGCTGATCCACTGATTAAGCGCCTCCAGCTTATTGCTAGACCATTAATAATGAGAACAAAACTTCCTATTTCTGTATAGGGTGAAGCAGTTTTGCATGTCGTGGCATTAATTCACATCAAACCAAGTGCATATCATGAGTACTCTCCATTATAATTGGTATTTGATCAAGAACCAAATATTTTCCATCTAAGAATTTTTGGTTGTGCGCTATGTACCAATTGCTCCAATACAACATACAAAGATAGGTCCTTAAAAAAGACTGGGAACATTTGTCGGGTATGAATCTCTTTCTATTATAAGATTTTTTGAGCGTCAAACTGGTGATGTTTTTACGACTTATTTTGCTGACTGCCATTTCAATGAGGCAATTTTTCTAGCATTTGGGGGAGAAAGAAACAGTTGAAAAAAATTACATGGAGTGAACCATCTTTCTTGCAACTTAATCCTCACATAAAAGAATGTGAGTCATAAATGCAAAAGTTTGTGCATTTACAGAAAATAACAAATAATTGCCAAATGTGTTCACTGATACAAAAAGAGTGACTAAATCAAATATATACCAGCTGCAAGTGCTTCTGCTCGGATTGAGATCCCAAAAGGACAATCCGAAAATGAAGTCACTAATGAGTGTAAGACACGCCTGAAGTATGATAAACCAATCAGTTTTAAAGAAAAAAATCCTCAAAACATGATGGCCCCAATATGGAAGAATGTGTTTCAGAAGAAAAATAAAATGAGAAAAATAAAAAGATAGATAACACTGAAGGATAGAAAATCATGAGTTTTTATTGATTATGTCAATACAAGAGGATTATGAAATCAAAATGAGATGAAAAATATTGATGAAATATTTTCTTATTTTATAGCATGTGATATTGTTAACAGAAGCGAGAATTCTAAACCAAGATCTATCACTGAATGTCAAAATAGACATGATTGAATTAACTCAAAAAAGCGCAAAGTATTTAAACCTATTGTCCTCACACCTGAAGCCGTGGGATCAGTAAGATACATGTAGCTTTTTGTGCGTAAACACAATGAGGAAAATGAGGTAATGAGATATAAAGTTCGATTTATTGCACAAGATTTTTCATAAAGGCCTAAAAGCGATTATGAAGAAACATATTCTCCAATAATGGATGTGATTGAGGTAAAACCTGCACAAAAATATAAAATTTTAGAACTTTAAAATAAAAAGTGCAAGTACTCAATGCTACCGCTATAGCAAGTGGCTATGCGGGTCGTGATCCACAAGGAGAAACTAGCGATGGAACCTTTTTTAGTAAGTTCCCTTTTAGATTACAAAGAATAGTTAAAGTTCTTCTTTTAGTTCTTATAAAGAAAAAGAGAAAAATAGAGTTAAAGTTAAATTAGGAAGAAGGTGATAAATTGAGAAGGTGGTGAAAAATAGAAAATGACTTTGTATAAAGGGAGAACATTGTTTTATTGTTTACTTTAACTCCTTTGTTAATGATTGACAAAAGGGGGGAGAAGTATTTGAGTATATATGCATGTTTATATCAAAGTTTATTTCATATTGGTATCAAGAGAGTTTATTTTATGTTTTGATATTTTATTGATATTGGTATCAAGAGCATGGATATTAGTAGTTTGTTTCATATTGGTATCAGACAGTTTGTTTCATATTGGTATCAAGAGAGTTTATTTTATCTTTTGATATTTTGTTGATATTGGTATCAAGAGCATGGATATTAGTATCAAGAACATATTTTATTATTTTGTTTTATTGGTATCAAGAACTTTTATTAAAATTTTTATTGTTGATATCAAGAGTTTTTATTGATTATCTTTCAATTGATATCAAGAGCTTTTATTGATTGGTATCAAGAGCTTTTATTGCTTTTATTGATAAGCTTTCAATTGAAATTTTTATAGGTATCAAGAACAATTATTCAAAGAACATGTTTATTTTAAATTTATATTTCAATTGGTATTTAAGAACATGTCTAATTTAAAAAGGGAAAAGTAATTTATTTTAAAATTTTGGTATCAAGAGCATGTTTAAAATTTTGGTATCAAGAGCATGTTTCGTGCATTATTTTATGCATGTTTATGCATATTCATATTTAACATTCATTGCATATTTATTGTTTATTACTATGCATGAGTTAAGGGGGAGCTTCTTTGAAGCTTAACTTTAATCCATACATATATAACGCCATGAGTTTTGTCATCATCAAAAAGGGGGAGATTGTTGGCCCAGAGGCCTTCCACTCTAGTTTTGATGATGATTAACTCAGGTAGTTATAGTTTACTAATAATCTTGTGATATTTAGTTTTAGATAATTAACCAAGATATTAGGAGGTGATTAGCTTCAACAAAGGTGTTTTTGAGCTTTCACATGGTGATTCAAGAGCCCGAGCGTCAAGTTCATATCTAGCACTCGTTTGGAGTCAAGCTCGATGGATCACGTTTGGATCGAGTCGACTTGGACATGGCGCTCTACAAGAAGACCTCGGTTTATTTTAGAATAGTTAGGTTAGATCCATTGTAAAGATTAGATAGTGTGGTATGCTCAAGTTCACAACACACGTTTCATGTTTAGTTTTGGTTTTCAGTTTAGTGGTTTTCATGAATAGAATTGAATCAAAACAAGTTTACATGGTTTAATGTATATTAAATTTGATCTACATACATGTATGCTTCATATTCTTAGAAAAGCTTATTTTGATAACCTATTCATGTATTTGGGTTTTGTATTTAAACAAAACTTATTTTTGAATTTAATGTCAAAAACATTGATATATATCTCTTTCCTGTATATTGGATTCTATCTATATACTATATGCTTCAAAGTTGTTTAAGTATCATGTTTTTGTATTTACATGTATTTTGGAAAAATCGGATTTCCATTTCAAAAATACAAGTTTTGGAAAATACCTTTTTTTGGTTTAAGGCAAATTTTCTAAGTCACAAAAATAGTTCAAATAGTTTGAAATATATATTGAATTTTTGTCACACATGTTTGTATTTTAAAGATAATACATGAACCTATTTTTGTAGAATTTTAGAGATTTTATAGGATTTAATTTAAGTCGATGTACCCAAGTTTCAATCCCTATAAGTTCTGATCTAGCTGTCTGCCGATCGACCGTAGCAGAAGTCAGTCGACCGGACCGGTTGACCGAGGTGCACAGGATGTGCACGCAGCCTTGGCTGGAGGGCCGGTCGACCGACCGCCAGAGAGCTCTGCTCTCTGAAAATTGCCCTGGTCAACCGAGCGGTCGACCGGCAGAGAGCTGCTGCTCTCTGTATCTAGGCCACGGTCGACTACTAGGCCAACGGTCAGAAATCTGACCGTTGGCCGGTCAACCCGGCGGTCAACCGACAGCAGACTCAGCTGCTGTTTGGCCAGTAACGGCTAGTTTTTAAAGGGGCTTATAAATAGCCCCCTCTTAGACTGTTTTAAACAAGAATTTCAAGAGCCAAAATTTCTATCATCTCAAGTGTTTTAATACAAGTTTTCAAAAGAGTTTTTAAAGCAAAAAGATTCATCTTTATTTGTTTTCAAGGGTTGGAAAAATCAAAGAAAAATAGAGATTTGGGATATTTGTTTTGATCTTCATTCTACATCTATTCTAGTTGTTTTCCCAAGTATTTTTCTTTATTATTTGATTTCCAAACACCTTGATTTTTCACACTTGAGCTTATCTACTATCCTATCTATTAGGATCTTTATTTTGTGAGAAAAGAAGTCGTTTGTGATTTTTGTGATCACCAAGTTGTAAACCTTCCATCTTTATGTATCCCTCTAGTGAGAGGTGATTGAGTTGATATCCCTCAAGTGTGAGGTGATAGTGGAAGTGGTATTTGGCTCCCTCTAGTGAGAGGTGAATATTGGTTTGGAATCCCTCTAAGTGTAGAGGAGATTGTGGTTGTTGGCTAAGTGCTTATCCCTCTATTGTGAGGTTGATATTGTGGTGGCTTTGTGCCTAGCCTCTAAGTATAGAGGTTGTGTTGTATTTGAGAGAGGAGTTGTGTACTCCTGGTTATTGTATTGCCCAAAATCCTCAGTGGAGGTTCCCTGTGTGGGAAGTCCTGTGTGGACGAGTTAGTGAAAATCCTTCTGTGTGAAGGCGGGGACGTAGAGCTGTGTGCTCAAATCTCGAAACATATCTTGGTGTTTGCGATTGATCCACTTTCTCTAACTCTCTCTCTTATATTTTGCCTTGTATTGATTCATATTGTCATATCATACTTATATGCTTGGTTGTGTTTGTTTGTGTGCCTCACTTGTGTTAACCACGAGAGCTTCATATAGCACCTCAACTCTTATTCAGAGGAATCAAGAGGAGTTAGTCTAGAGCCCTTCACTAGGAATTCAGCTACACTCGTTAGTTACACGAAGTGTGTTACATTAAGTTTTAATTTTCGTATTATTGTTTATAGATTAGCCGTACACCTATTCACCCCCTCTAGGTGTACTTTCAATTGGTATCAGAGCCTACGCTCCTGATATTAGGTTTAACTACCTAGGAGTTTGATCTTAGTTTTGCTAATCTACATTGGCATTTATATTTGCACACATATAGTTTGCAGTCATTGATAGCCCTCCTATGTTTGATGTCTCTAGAATTGATATATGGAAGGTTATGATGAGTTGTCATTTAAAAGCCCTAGGATATAAAGTTTACCTTGTCATTACCAAGGAATCCTACCTTAGTGATAGCAAGAATATAGAGGCCAATGCACTAGCCCTAAAGGCACTTAGAGCATCTCTTGATAAAAAATATTTACATGTGGTTTCTTATTATGATTCCGCTTTTGCATTGTGGAATATTTTGACGTCTCCCGAGTTACAAACGCTTATCAATAAGAAGAGAAAATCTAGTCGAGACGAGTTTGATGAACGTTGCTTCATGGTCTAAGGGAATGACTCCCTTGACGTACATTCAGATACTCAACTAGATGTTAGTACTAGTTCTTATTGTAATGAGTTTATGGATGTACATGCCTTAAATAATGAACTAGCTAAAAGTTGTGAAAATTTGATTTTAAAATATAAATTTTTGAAAAAGGATAATTTTGTTTTAAAAGAAGAAAATAAAAATTTATCTTCTTGACTTGAGATTGTTTTGCAAGAAAGGGATGAGATTTCAAGTGAACGTGACTCACTTAAATCCCAACTTGATCTTACTCTAAAAGAAAATGAAATTTTGAAAAATAAAAATGATTGTGAAAATGCGTTAAAGAAAAATGAAGTTATATTTTCAAAACTTGATTTTGTTGTAAAAAAATGTTTCTTTGAAAAACAAAATTGATTTGATTTCAAAAGATTTAGAAGTTTGCTTAAATGAAAATATATCTTTGAAAAATGATTTAGATACACATGTTTGCCATGCTAGTATAGCTTCACCACCTAGTGTATCCATTGCATGCACCTCTTCTTTAATTGAAAATGATATATCTATGCTTAAGAAGAGTATTGATTGTTTGGGCTCCACTTTGAGCCATTGTGCCATGAACCATACACGTTTGGAATCTATATTTCGAAAGAAACAAGTTCCTTCTATATATGCACACAAACCACGGCATACACATGCTTCCCACGTTCACACGCATAACACTTTGTATGCTTATGTGTACACTTGTACACATTGTGGACGTAAGGGCCACCTTGCTAAGTTTTGTTATGATCGTATACATGATTCAAATTTAGCAACTAAATTTGTTTGGGTTAGGAAAGGAGCTAACCCCCATGGACCCAAAAGAGTATGGGTACCAAAGACCACTCCTATTTTATTTGATGTAGGTGTGGGCTCTCACATGATGTGAGAGTGATGGTGCCTTGAGGTGGATGCGTTCTGAGCTTAAAGAGGACTATTTGGATGCATCACTTTCAAGGGGAGTATGGTGGAAAGACCACCATGGTTTGGAGGCATAGAGATGTACCCTCATCGGTTTTGGTAATGATCTCCTACTCCTCATTATGTTTACATGCTTTTTATGTCATTGATTTTTAGCATGATTTGATGTTTCTTGGTTATTATGTTAAGTGCCATGATAATTAGATTAGTGATAAGCATGATTAGTATTTCAGATCACCCATGTTTAATATGGACTTATACTTTTATGTTCTCACTTTAGTTTAACTAATGTATATGTCCTAGATCTAATGCATGTTCATTTACCATAATGATCATATAAGTTTTGTTTTGATTTCTATGCTTCATGTTTTGATTACATGTTTAGATGTTAGTTTTCATTAAAACTTAGATATAAACTTGTACAACTAGTGAGGCACAAATAGATTATTATATGTTTGTGCTTGAATGCTCATTTGTACCCATTAGATGTACTAGTATAGCTTAGTTTTGATGATTCATACATTTTGACTTGTATTACATATTTTTGACATATTTTTCATGTTTATGTTTAAACTTCATGTATATGTCTATTTTGTCCAAACTAATATTTATACATATACATCCTTGAGCCACTTGTCTTTATGCATATACTTTTGTGGACTCGTTTATATTTGGATATGTATGTATACTCTAGTTTGTACAAGACATACATATATCTTGAAGGATTTCTAGTTTTGATGATTTTCATGTTTTTTAAGGAATTTCGTATTTGAGCTAAATTGTCTATTTTCATGACTTTGTATTTCACATTATACTTGTACGCTCACATCATTTTTGTTTACTCATGATTTACTTTCATGAGACTATATATGCTTTTATAAACCCTGAGTGTTTGATGATCATATGATTTTCATATTTTCATGAAAAATATATTTTGCTTTATTCCTTGCTTGAAGGATTTCTATTAGTTTAAAATTTTATCTTATAACTAGTTCGTATTCTTTATATGGTAGAGTTTTCATACGTATTACAACTAACTTTCAAACTCATTTTTGAAAACCCATACCCTTTTAAGGGCGGCTGGTTGGGCGACCATACTTTGTATGCTCTTAATTGAAAATCTATTTAAACTTATGCATGAATGGGTGGTAGGAAGTATGAGTTATACACTTGATCTTATTTTGTTTTCAATTGATATCATTGGATCTTTTCAATTGGTATCACTATTGACATTCTTTTTGTATACTCATATATGCTTTTATATATGTATGCTTACACTTCATAGTATCAATTTCGATTGGTATTTAATTTTTCATACATATATATTTATTTTATTTGTGCTTACTATATCTCTATATCTTTGAGTACAAAGTTTAGTTATGCTAAGCTTGATTCCTTAAATGACAATTATATTTCAATTGATTATTTTTCAATTGGTATCTTATACAAGCTTATGCATCATTTTGTTTGGTATTTCATAAAGGGGAGAAATTCATATTTCACCTTTTAATTGGTTTTGTTTAACTTTGGTATTTTACTCCCACACTTTATGTTGAAAAATGATTGAAAAATGATATTGATTTTTATTTGGTATCATACACTCCTAATGAAAATCATTTTCAATTGATATATGTTTCATTTTCAATATTGGTATCAAACACTTTAAATTGATATTATTCTCTATTTGGTATCTCTATTGTAAAATGAGTTTTGTGTTTTAAACCAGAAAGATTGGTTTATATTTTTTAAATTAGTATCAAAAGTGTAAAATATTTTCAATTGGTACTAATTTTTACAATTAGTATCAAGATTACCTATATGTTTACATCTTTCAATTGATATCAAAATTTTTGGTTGATTTCTTCAAAATGTTTTGTTTACTTTCAATTGGTATAATATATACATGTTTATTTATATTAAAAATATTTGTTTTATGTACTTTCAATTGGTATGTTTATTTATTTTCAATTGGTATCAAGATGCACCAAAATGATATATCTTTTTTCAATTGATTGAAAGATCACCTAGAGGGGGGGTGAATAGGTGATGGCTAATCTAATGGTCACTTATGAACAAATAATGCGGAATTAAAATTAAGTAGACCAAATTAAACTTCTTTTAATTTAAACACTTATGTATAACACAAGAGTGTTGCCGAATTCCCCTTGCGAGGCTCTGGACAAGCTCCTCTAAATTCCCCTTGAATGGGTTGAGGTGCCGCGTTGGCTCTCTTGGTTGAATACTAGTGTTAACAAGCAATCCCACGCAAGTATATAACAATTAAGCACAAGGGTATATATCATGCATATATAAGATGAACACAATGAAAGTAAATGCAAGATATAAAAGAGACAAAGAGAGAGAGAGGGAAGAGTAAGCAATCGCAAACACAAAGGGTTTGTTTCGAGGTTCGAGCACACTTGCTCTACATCCCCGCCTTCGACACACGAAGGGTTTCCACTATGCAAGATCCCAATGGATCTCTCCTCGGTGCCGTACACCTACAAACCCTCGGACTCCCAAGTCCCGTACACACGCAAGTCCACCGACTCGCCGAGGCCGTACCTCTACCAATGAGTTCACAACCGAACTCCAACCACAACGAGCACACTTGCCCGCTTCCTCAAAGTACAAAGAAAAATCTCTTTGATGATCACAACACTTGATCACCTAAAGAGCACTCTCACTACAACACACCTATAGGAATATCTAGCAATGGAAAGCTCAAGTGTGGTGTGAGAAAGCAAGGAAAGAAAGCTTTGGTAGAAAACACAAGAAATCACTTTAACACTCTCTTGATAAAAACTCCCTTTTGATTGGAAGTATTAGCACTCTATTTTGTGGAGAAAACTCTTCTAAAAGTATCAGAAAAACAGCTCAAGAAATCTCCAAAATCTTCTCCCTAAAACAAGTGACAAGACCCCTTTTATAGGGCTGCCAGAAAATAGAGCCGTTGGGCTCCTGTCAGTGCTGTCGGTCGACCGCCGGTCGACCGGCAACGGTCATTTTTCTGACCGTTGCAGCCACCGGTCGACCGGCTCGGTCGACCGATAACCTGGAATGAACTGTCGGTCGACCGGCCCGGTCGACTGATATTTCCAGAGAGCAAAGCTCTCTTGGTCGGTCGACCGACCCGGTCGACCGGCCACTGTGCTGACAACGTGCACAGGGCTGTGCACATCGGTCGACCGGACCGGTCGACCGGTTTGGCCTGTCAGCCAGTTTCCAGGTCAGAAAACAGGATTTAAAAATCTTTTATAAAATCCTAAAAATACATAGAAATTCTACAAAAATAGTTTTACCAATATACTTGAAAGAACAAACATGCTTGCACAAAATCAAGACATGTTATATATGTTTTGGTCTATTTTTGTAACTTGGAAATATTAGCTCAATAACTAAAATGTATTTTTCCAAAACATGTTTTTCCAAACTTGTTTTTCTAAATCTTCATCAAATACAAAAACAAGATATTTGAGTTCATTTTAAAGCATAGTGTGTATGGATATGATCCACTACACAATTAAGATGTAATATCTAGTTTTTGACAATAAGCACTAAGTATGGTTTTGGTTATAAGATATGAACTATGAAATACCAAAATCCAAGATAAATATTTTGTCTCAAGGAAAATCTTTGTTCTAAATAAAAATTCTTTTCTAAACATAAAAATCTTTTATGAAAGCAATTAAATCAGGAGTTCTATCAAGAGTGTGTGTGTGTGATATAACTTGAGCAATCCACCAACTATCTATCCTTTACATTTTTACTAAAACAAAAATACAAATTCTATACCTAGACCCAAGTCTTCAACTTCTTGAAGTCTTCCCTTGAAGGCTTCTCATCTTCTTGACTTGGTCCAAGCTTGATCCAAAAACTTCCTTGGATCACCACATGCAAGCTCCAAATCTTGTTCTTTTATCCTTTGTTGAGCTATGCACCTACTAAGATCTTGATCATGAATCTGTCACTAATTAAACACAAGATCATTAGTAACTATAACTACATGAGTTGATCATCATCAAAACTAGGGTGAAGGGCCTTTGGGCCAACAATCTCCCCCTTTTTGATGATGACAAAAACTCATGGAGTTATATATGCATGGATTAAAGTAAAGCTTCAAAGAAGCTCCCCCTTAACTCATGCATACCAAATAAATAATAGATATGTCAATAAAAGCACATGACATGTATGCAATGTAGGAGATGCAATCATATAAATCAAATCATAAATCAAATCTTTTGCTCCTAATTGCAAGACAACATATATGCATAAAGACAAATCTTACTCCCCCTTAAGCAAGGAACCAAATACTTCTCCCCCTTAAGTAAGGAAATCATGAAATCATGCATATAAAATCACAAATTCTTCTCCCCCTTTTTGTCAATCATCAACAAAGGGTTCAAGGAAAAAAAAAATACATCAAACAAATTTTCTCCCCCTTTTTGTCAAAAACAAAGAAATCAAGGAGGGTAAAATACAAATCAATCAATAAAATTTATATGCGATATAAATTCATGAAGAGGAAGACGTTAAGTTAGCTTCCCGACACATATACATTACATGAAAGAGGGATGACAAGCCCTAATTCACATAACGTATAATATGTCATGCATAAGAGGAGATGTGAAGCTCCCCCTACACACGTATATCATGAAAAGAAGAGTTGTCAAGCTCCTCAAATTACAATATACTCAACATGAATCTACATATGGAAGAGATGTTAAGCTCTCCTTGCATATAGACAATACAAATCAAAAAAAATTTTGAATTTTTCTTTATCAAAACAAAATTTTAACTTTTTCTTAGTAAAAACAAATTTTGAGATATCAATTGTAAAATAATCAAATTTTGAATTTTTGATACCAATTTCAAAACAAGTACAATGCACAAGCTTATTATGAAATACCAATTTGAAATCTAATTAAGCTTAGCATCAACAATCTTTGTGCTTTAAAGGAAATACCACTTGTAAAATAAGCACAAATAGATAACATATATGTATGACAAGATAATACCAATAGAAATTGATATAATTTGAAGGCATTCATACATACAATCAAAATATGAATATACACAACATGAAGTCATATTGATACCAATTGAACATATCCAATGATACCAATTGAAAAGTAAGCATAAGTGTATACATCATGTAGTCTACCATATGAAGAATTCAAACTAGTTAAATGAAAGTGTTTTAACAACTAGTAAGGAATCCTTCAACCAAGGAATACAACAAAAAATATTTTCATGGAATATGCATAAATCACAAGGCACTAAAACACTCTAATCCATAAAGTCCATATAATATTTTCAAAAGAAGTGAGTGTACTAATGTTATGTGAAACATGACATCATGAAAATGACAATAAAACTCAATATTCCTTAAAATTTTGAATTATCATAACTTTTAAAACCTTGAAAATAAAAAAATTTTTTTTATTAAAAAAAAATGTTTCATAATATATGTATGTTTTGTCAATACAAGAAGCATACATACATATCTCTAACACAATTGAGTCCATATATATAGATTTGCATGAAAGGCAAATGACTCAAGAGGTATCCATGTATATCTTAATGTTTTGGCAAAATAACCATATACATGAAATGAAATCACATGATCATAACATAAATCCAAATGGGAATACAAGTTTAAGAATGTAATGATCATCAAAACTAAGCAATACAAGTACATCTAATGGGTTCAAATATGCATTCAAGTACACATATCAATAGATTTATTTGTGCCCAAAATATGTTCAAGTATAAATCCTAGTGTTGATAGAAATAAACATTTAAACTAATATTCAATACATGAAGCGTTCAAATCTTGAGAATATAAAAGAATTTATCCATAAAATCAAAAATAGGATCATGTGCAAATCTTGAAGAATAGATAACTAGTTTAAATGAATTTTTGACAAACTAGTTAAAGATCCTTCATAAATAAAAATCATATGTTTTTCATGAATAATACTAAATACATAAAAGTTCAAGCACTCATATTCCATAAAGCTCCAAATTATATCTTTTCTTGAAGATCGAGTGTTCAAAGGTTATGTAAGTAGTATCTACATGAAATTAGTCATTGAAGCCCAAATCAAATATGACTAATCAAAGTTTTTATCAATCAACACATAAAAATCATTTTTATCAAAACAAATCATCTTGAAAATAATCTACATGGTATATGTATGAATTATACAAATCTAACAATATGCATACATATCCCAAAAAAAAGAGTCTATTAAATGTTTGCATGAAGGCAAGAGACTCATGGGTATACATGTATATTTATTAGATTTGAATTAAACATGCATATACATGAAGTAAATCACACAAAAAATTGGCAAAAACATGTATAAAAGAGAATCATCAAAACTAGATTATACACATGCATAGAGTGGATACAAGTGAGCATGAAGTTCAATCATATATGAGTCAATTGTAATTCACTATGTGTACATGTATAAATGCGAGTTCGATATATTCTACATCTAAGCATGTAAATACCATATGAAGCACAAATCAAACAAAATCATGAACATGCTATGAATGTATGAAATAAGTAAAAGCATGTATATAAAAATAGGAGTTAAGAAATTGTTACCAACTTCAAAGCTCCAAGCATGGTGGATTTTTCCACCAAAATTTCCTTGATAGCAATGCATCTATAAGAGTGTCCATCATATCCATTGCATTCACTACCAAGGCACCAATCCTCTCACGTTTTGTGAGAGCCCTCACCTACATCAAAATCAAAAGGTGGGGGTTTTGGTACCCATATTTTCTTGGGTCCTTTGGGGTTAGCATTGTTGTAAGGAACCCAAAATTTATTATACTTAGCAAAATATAGATATGGTTTCTTATCAAAACAATATCTTGCTAGATGGCCTTTGCGGCCGCAATGTGTACAAATGTACACCTTAGCATGATGCTTATGAGTGTGATTGTGATCGTGATGTGCACCATAAGCATGAGCATGATGATGTGCATGAACATGGGGAACTTGTTTCTTTTGAAACAAGGATTCCAACTTAGAATGATTGAATGCACAAGAGTTCAAAGTTGAACTCAAATTATTCATTTTGTTTTTCTTATTCTTAATCTCATTAGATGTGGCATGAAAAGCATGATGAGATGAAGAATCATTTTTCTTTTCTTCTTAGCAACAAAATCTTTTTCTTTTTCAACAAATTTTCTTTTCAAAGTGATATTTTCTTGAAAAATATTTCTTTTTGTTTTCCTACCATAGCTATCTTATCCTTCAAAATTGTGTTCCCTTTACACAAATCATTTAATTTAGACATGAGGGAAACATTTTCATTTTTCAAGTCTTCATTTTCCTTTTCTAAACATGCAAGTTTATTTCTAAAAGAATCATTTTCTACATGCATGCAATCAATGTTCTTTTTCAAATCTTTATTATTCTTTTCTAAGCATGCAATGTTATCTCTACATGAATCATGTTCATTATGCATGCAAGCAATGTCCTTTTTCAAAATTTTATTTTCTTTCTTAATTATGTCATATCTTTCAAGCAATAATTGGCATAAAGAATTTAGCTCATCATATGACATACTAGCATCCTCATCATCGGATTCGGTATTTACCTCAAGGGGGTCATCCCTTGGACCATGTAGCACTTGTTGGAGGTGTCGCTTCCAACATCCGAATCACTCCCCGCAAGGTATTGTTCATTTTCGCCAAGGGAGATGAGGGTGTTCCAAACTACAAAAGCCATATCAATATTAGCAACCCTAAATAAGTAATCATCATTTAGGGTACTCTTCAAAGCATTTAGGGCTTTTGTATTAGCCTCAAGATTCTTACCATCTATACAATAAGCATTATTAGTAGTGGCAAGATATACATTATAACCTAGGGCTTTGAGGAATAATGACATCTTAACTTTCCAAATGTGGATGTTAAGAATGTCAAAGGTGGGTGGTGACATAAAGTCCATGGTGTGTGTACTAAAATCTTGTGATTAGCCTAAAGGAGGATCTTTAACTCTTAGGTTGTTAGACCCAATATCAAGAGCACTTGGCTCTGATACCAATTGAAAGATCACCTAGAGAGGGGGTGAATAGGTGATGGCTAATCTAATGGTCACTTATGAACAAATAATGCGGAATTAAAATTAAGTAGACCAAATTAAACTTCTTTTAATTTAAACACTTATGTATAACACAAGAGTGTTGCCGAATTCCCCTTGCGAGGCTCTGGACAAGCTCCTCTAGATTCCCCTTGAATGGGTTGAGGTGCCGCGTTGGCTCTCTTGGTTGAATACTAGTGTTAACAAGCAATCCCACGCAAGTATATAACAATTAAGCACAAGGGTATATATCATGCATATATAAGATGAACACAATGAAAGTAAATGCAAGATATAAAAGAGACAAAGAGAGAGAGAGGGAAGAGTAAGCAATCGCAAACACAAAGGGTTTGTTTCGAGGTTCGAGCACACTTGCTCTACATCCCCGCCTTCGACACACGAAGGGTTTCCACTATGCAAGATCCCAATGGATCTCTCCTCGGTGCCGTACACCTACAAACCCTCGGACTCCCAAGTCCCGTACACACGCAAGTCCACCGACTCGCCGAGGCCGTACCTCTACCAATGAGTTCACAACCGAACTCCAACCACAACGAGCACACTTGCCCGCTTCCTCAAAGTACAAAGAAAAATCTCTTTGATGATCACAACACTTGATCACCTAAAGAGCACTCTCACTACAACACACCTATAGGAATATCTAGCAATGGAAAGCTCAAGTGTGGTGTGAGAAAAGCAAGGAAAGAAAGCTTTGGTAGAAAACACAAGAAATCACTTTAACACTCTCTTGATAAAAACTCCCTTTTGATTGGAAGTATTAGCACTCTATTTTGTGGAGAAAACTCTTCTAAAAGTATCAGAAAAAACAGCTCAAGAAATCTCCAAAATCTTCTCCCTAAAACAAGTGACAAGACCCCTTTTATAGGGCTGCCAGAAAATAGAGCCGTTGGGCTCCTGTCAGTGCTGTCGGTCGACCGCCGGTCGACCGGCCAACGGTCATTTTTCTGACCGTTGCAGCCACCGGTCGACCGGCTCGGTCGACCGATAACCTGGAATGAACTGTCGGTCGACCGGCCCGGTCGACTGATATTTCCAGAGAGCAAAGCTCTCTTGGTCGGTCGACCGACCCGGTCGACCGGCCACTGTGCTGACAACGTGCACAGGGCTGTGCACATCGGTCGACCGGACCGGTCGACCGGTTTGGCCTGTCAGCCAGTTTCCAGGTCAGAAAACAGGATTTAAAAATCTTTTATAAAATCCTAAAAATACATAGAAATTCTACAAAAATAGTTTTACCAATATACTTGAAAGAACAAACATGCTTGCACAAAATCAAGACATGTTATATATGTTTTGGTCTATTTTTGTAACTTGGAAATATTAGCTCAATAACTAAAATGTATTTTTCCAAAACATGTTTTCCAAACTTGTTTTCTAAATCTTCATCAAATACAAAAACAAGATATTTGAGTTCATTTTAAAGCATAGTGTGTATGGATATGATCCACTACACAATTAAGATGTAATATCTAGTTTTTGACAATAAGCACTAAGTATGGTTTTGGTTATAAGATATGAACTATGAAATACCAAAATCCAAGATAAATATTTTGTCTCAAGGAAAATCTTTGTTCTAAATAAAAATTCTTTTCTAAACATAAAAATCTTTTATGAAAGCAATTAAATCAGGAGTTCTATCAAGAGTGTGTGTGTGATATAACTTGAGCAATCCACCAACTATCTATCCTTTACATTTTTACTAAAACAAAAATACAAATTCTATACCTAGACCCAAGTCTTCAACTTCTTGAAGTCTTCCCTTGAAGGCTTCTCATCTTCTTGACTTGGTCCAAGCTTGATCCAAAAACTTCCTTGGATCACCACATGCAAGCTCCAAATCTTGTTCTTTTATCCTTTGTTGAGCTATGCACCTACTAAGATCTTGATCATGAATCTGTCACTAATTAAACACAAGATCATTAGTAACTATAACTACATGAGTTGATCATCATCAAAACTAGGGTGAAGGGCCTTTGGGCCAACATTGATATCATAATGTTTTGATTTGATTTCACCCCTTATTGATTTTTGTTTCGGACAAAAAGGGGGAGAACATTGTTTTATTGTTTACTTTAACTCCTTTATTGATGATTGACAAAAAGGGGGAGAAGTATTTGAGTATATATGCATGTTTATATTAAAGTTTGTTTCATATTGGTATCAAGAGAGTTTGTTTTATGTTTTGATGTTTTGTTGATATTGGTATCAAGAGCATGGATATTAGTAGTTTGTTTCATATTGGTATCAAGAGAGTTTGTTTCATATTGGTATCAATAGAGTTTATTTTATGTTTTGATGTTTTGTTGATATTGGCATCAAGAGAATGGATATTAGTATCAAGAACATATTTTATTATTTTGTTTTATTGGTATCAAGAACGTTTATTAACACTGTGATTGTTGATATCAAGAGCTTTTATTGATTATCTTTTAATTGGTATCAAGAGCTTTTATTGATTGGTATCAAGAGCTTTTATTGCTTTTATTGATAAGCTTTCAATTGAAATTTGTATTGTTATCAAGAGCAATTATTTAAAGAACATGTTTATTTTAAGTTTATATTTTCAATTGGTATTTAAGAATATGTCTATTTTAAAAAGAGAAAAGTAATTTATTTTAAAATTTTGGTATCAAGAGCATGTTTAAAAATTTGGTATCAAGAACATGCTTCTTTCATTATTTTATGCATGTTTATGCGTATTCATATTTAACATTCATTGCATATTTATTGTTTATTGCTATGCATGAGTTAAGGGGGAACTTCTTTGAAGCTTAACTTTAATCCATGCATATATAACTCAATGAGTTTTGTCAACATCAAAAAGGGAGAGATTGTTGGCCCAGAGGCCTTCCACTCTAGTTTTGATGATGATTAACTCATGTAGTTATAGTTTACTAATAATCTTGTGATATTTAGTTTCAGATATTTAACCAAAATATTAGTAGGTGATTAACTTCAACAAAGGTGTTTTGGAGCTTTCACATGGTGATTCAAGAGCCTGAGCGTCAAGTTCATATCTAGCACTCGTTTGGAGTTAAGCTCGGTGAATCATGTTCTGATCGAGTCGACTTGGAGACGGCACTCTACAAGAAGATCTCGGTTTGTTTTAGAATAGTTTGTTTAGATCCATTGTAAAGATTAGATAGTGTGGTATGCTCAAGTTCACAACACACGTTTCATGTTTTAGTTTTGGTTTTCAGTTTAGTGGTTTTCATGAATAGAATTGAATCAAAATAAGTTTACATGGTTTAATGTATATTAGATTTGATCTATATACATGTATACTTCATATTCTTAAAAAAGCTTATTTTGATAACCTATTCATGTATTTGGATTTTGTATTTAAACAAAACTTATTTTTGGATTTAATGTCAAAAACATTGATATATATCTCTTTCATGTATATTGGATTCTATCCATATACTATATGCTTCAAAATTGTTTAAGTATCATGTTTTTGTATTTACATGTATTTTGGAAAAATCGGATTTCCATTTCAAAAATACAAGTTTTGGAAAATACCGTTTTTGGTTTAAGGCAAATTTTCTAAGTCACAAAAATGGTTCAAATAGTTTGAAATATGTGTTGAATTTTTATCACACATGTTTGTATTTCAAAGATAATACATGAACCTATTTTTGTAGAATTTTAGAGATTTTATGGGATTTAATTTAAGTCGATATACCCAAGGTTCAATCCCTATAAGTTCTGATCTGGCTGTCTGCCGGTCGACCGGACCGATCGACCGACGTGCACAGGATGTGCACGCAGCCTTGGCTGGAGAGCCGGTCGACCGACCCGGTTGGTCGCCAGAGAGCTCTGCTCTTTGAAAATGGCCCCGGTCGACCGGGCGGTCAACCGGCAGAGAGCTACTGCTCTCTGTATCCAAGCCACGCTCGACCGGTGGCCCAACGGTCAGAGCTGACTGTTGGCCAGTCGACCGGGCAGTCGACCGACAGCAGACTCAGCTGCTGTTTGGCCTGTAACGGCTAGTTTTTTAAGGAGCTTATAAATGCCCCCTCTTGGACTGTTTTAAATAAGAATTTCAAGAGCCAAAATTTCTATCTTCTCAAGTATTTTAATACAAGTCTTCAAAAGAGTTTTTAAGGCAAAAGGATTCATCTTTATTTGTTTTCAAGGGTTAGAAAAATCAAAGAAAAAAGAGATTTGGGATATTTGTTTTGATCTTCATTCTACATCTATTTTAGTTGTTTTCCCAAGTATTTTTCTTTATTATTTGATTTCCAAACACCTTGATTTCTCACACTTAAGCTTATCTACTATCCTATCTATGTGGGAAAAGAAGTTGTTTGTGGTCTTTGTGATCACCAAGTTGTAAACCTTCCATCTTTGTGATATCCCTCTAGTGAGAGGTGATTGAGGTGATATCCCTCAAGTGGGAGGTGATAGTGGAAGTGGTATTTGGCTCCCTCTAGTGAGAGGTGGACATTGGTTTGGAATCCCTCTAAGTGTAGAGGAGATTGTGGTTGTTGGCTAAGTGCCTATCCTTCTATTGTGAGGTTGATATTGTGGTGGCTTTGTGCCTAGCCTCTAAGTGTAGAGGTTATGTTGTATTTGAGAGAGGAGTTGTGTACTCCCGGTTATTGTATTGCCCAAAATTCTCAGTGGAGGTTCCCTATGTGGGAAGTCCTGTGTGGACGAGTTAGTGAAAATCCTTCTATGTGAAGGCGGGAACGTAGAGCTGTGTGCTCAAACCTCGAAACATATCTTGGTGTTTGTGATTGATCCACTTTCTCTAACTCTCTCTCTTATATTGTGCCTTGCATTGATTCATATTGTCATATCACACTTATATGCTTGGTTGTGTTTGTTTGTGTGCCTCACTTGTGTTAACTACGAAAGCTACATATAGCACCTCAACTCTTATTCAGAGGAATCAAGAGGAGTTAGTTCAGAGCCCTTCACCGGGAATTCGGCTACACTCGTTGGTTACACTAAGTGTGTTGCATTAAGTTTTAATTTCCGCATTATTATTCATAGATTAGTCGTACACCTATTCACCCCCCTCTAGGTGTAACCCCCTCTAGGTGTACTTTCAAAGGGAAGCGGGCTATTTTTGAATTTGAATCCTCTCCTTATCTCCAAACTTGATTTGATGGATATTCAGTTCTGATCTGCAGCTTATTGGCGTATTGATTACTAAATATAATTTATCAAATGATAAAATTAGAAATACTGATCAACTTAAGCGTTGTAGCCCTTTAAGTCCTCTTTCTTGATCATCTTGAATCATTAGATTTGAGTTCTTATAGCAAAAGTTATGATTCAAATACTAAAATGTATCCAACCAAAATCTAAGTCAAAATTGCTTCATCTCATCCATTGATCTTCTCTCTATCCATTTATCCCTTTGGATTTGGACTCTGTATTTGACGTTATCCTTGGTTGATCTTTAACTTTAACCACTTGATTCACCAAAAACTGAATTTAACCAACTGGATTTGGGATCATCCTCCTTTAGCCAAATAGACCTAGTTAAATTTGAATTTAACTTATATTTATTTAATTTTATCCTCTTTCTCTTCATGATTATCTTCTGCAAAATAGACATTTAAGACAAGAAATTTAACAGATTTATTACATGATAAATATGGATATGTAATAAAAAAATAATGCAATAAATGTGTATAATCACACCCCCACCTATCTTTTGCTCGCCCTCATGCAAAACAACAAACTAAACCAAAGATTATTAGACCACTTTCGCAAGTCACGCGATTGCACTGAGCTTGTGCAACAAACTGTTAAACCTCTAGGTTACCCCTAGAGGACGAGTTTTGTCTCGTGAGGATTTTCAGTGGATTACACCCCCAAAATCCGTAAAGAAAGAGAAAAATGGTAGTATTTTGAAAACACATTTAAAAAAAAATATTTGAAATATTATTGTAAGACTTAAGTAATCTGTAAGTTATAGGAAAATTAAATTTTTCATTCCTAAACTTAGTTTCTATTCAAAAATTTGTTATAATCAAAGGAAGGAGTCAACTTGTGCTTCTCATCTAGTCTATTACTTTACGTTAAGTCATATGCACCTTCATAACTGTGAAGTTTTGATTAAGGGTTCTTTAACTCTAAGTCTTATGCCTTAGTTATATATATATATGTATTATTTTTTGTGGTATTATTCCTTAGTTCTATTAGGCTTTCTAATCTACCCATGTAACGAGCCTTTCAGCGGTGACTCCCAAACTAAACGGTCTTAGGGTACTGGGTGAGAAAACACCCCAAGGACTTAAGGACTCAAGCAAATAAGGCCCCAAAACTAAGGATTTTATTAGATGAACCATTTTTAGGTGTGAACACTTATGCTTAATGAGGCACAAATACCCAGCTTAATCAGAGGATTTTTATAGATATATAAATATTTCTTTTTTTCCAAACTTATCTAATCATCTTTTGCATAAATACCAAGGCTTGCTTAGGCCAAAGCACCCAGCTAATCAATAATTAGATTTGTTTATTTTTCATAGATATACATATATATATTTTTTTATAAGGCATAAGAATCTTTATTTTTGAACCCTAAGTGTGTAAGTGTATAAAGTGTGCATATTTCATCAAGGCAAAGATCAAACTAAATTACTTTAACAAATTATCTTCTTAACCCTAAAAATCAAACAAATAATCTTATTTGACCAAGTATAAGAAATCCTAATTATGATTCTCCTATTTCTTAAAAATAACTTGATTTCTTACAAAAAATATGTCAAAATATTGTTACTATTTTCAAAAGTTTTTTTTAAAGTAAAGAAAATGTTAATAATTTTTTAAATTTTTAAATTTTTAATTTATTAAAATAAAAAAGAAAATCTAAGTTATGTTAGAACCCTCCCCTACACTTATCTCATGAATTGTCCTCATTGTATGAATTAATGCATAGATGTATGAAAAAGAAGAAAGGGAAGGAAAATATTACCTTAAGGTGGTGGTTTCGGTGGTGGTCTGATTGGTCCACGAAATGCGGCCCAATCGAATTTGCCTGGAGTTTGGAGGAACTCACCAGAAACCTTTCTAATATAACTCACTAAAATGATGTATACATGAATAATTTTTATTAAATATTTTACCCCATATAATTTTCAAATTTCATAATTAATTTCGGAGTCAATTTTATCAACACCCTTGTCCCAAAATGGAGTGTGAAAAGATGGAATAATTGACTTGGACTTAGGAAGTACGGGAACTAATACCAACTCAGGAAAGTGAATCAAGTCAAGGAAAGATTTAGGAGTCGAGATTGGTTCAGGAAGTGGGTCCAACTCAAGAAGTTGAGACTCAAGTCCACATTCATTTCCCCACAATGGAATGCGACTTAATATTGGTGAATCAAGTTCTAGAATGACAGGTGTGGGAATCAAAACTGACTCTAAAATATTACTCAAGTCAGGTAACAAAATAGAAGTCAATATTGATTCGGGAATTTGAACTGGACCACAAATTTGAGAATCTAGGTCACATTTCTTATTGAGTTCAATTTCATAAAAATGAGAACTTACTAATTTGTCAATAGGACTTTTAAAAGTATGAAATTGGTCAAGTTTAATATGATGATCATAAAAGACTGATGCTTCAATTTCATGATGAATTGGCATAGGATCCAATGTTGACTCGGAAAAAAGATTAAAATTAGGTGAAGACACCGGAGTCATTATTGAATCAGGAAGTAGAATTGAATCACTAAGTTAGGGTTTAGGATCATATTCATTCTCAAGTTCGATTCAGGAAAGGGATAACTTGCCAAACTGTCAATGTCATTTTTAAAATTTGGAGTTTGGGCAAGTTCAACTGGGTGTGCTGAAATAGAATCTTGTTTTCCAAAACAACATGATTCTTCGGCTCTAACAGAATGGTAGCGACATTAGAAATGGTCAAACGATGAGAGTGGAGAGTTTGGACCATTAGATATATGTCATGATTACGAGCGACTTGAGCTTGAGTCATGACTTCAAGCATCTTTTCATAGTCGATTGGTTCATCGTTTTGTTACGAGTGGACTTGAAAAAATGAAGTGCTGTTTTGAAATTTGTAGTGAAATTGTGGGTCCGTCAGATTTTGTGATTGTTGCTTGGACTCACGCATACTCATTTTCAAGATTGATGGTTTTCTATTTTGAACTGATGGAACTGAGTATAAATCTTGAAAATATTATGGACAAGGTGGATAAGGAGGACAAGTTGGTTGAAAATTGGACTCGGGGGAGGTGAATCCCCATTGACTCTGTGAAGAGCTGAATTATTTTAGAAATTATGGTCATAAGATTGGGGGTATGGGTTATATTGATTCGGATAAGACCAATCTGGCACACTAGGTTGGTTAAAGTTATGATATGCTGGGTTGGTAATATCTGAAAAAAAACATCGGGGTGTAATATGGATTACCATTAAAATTGAAAAAATTATTATTATAAGCCATATCACACAGGAAATGTCAAACGAAGAAAAATAAATAAAAAAGCAAACAAATAAAAAGAAAAAAATCTAACCTAAGTTAGGGTGAACCTTAGACCTAGACGACTCCTAATTGGTTAGATTGTCTATAGGGGGTTATTGCTGAATCTGACCACAAGTTAATCGGCCAGGTAGGGGGAAGATTGGTGGGAGGTATCCGTACAAAAGCAACGGGCCTAATTAAGCCAAACCACCAACCTTCGGAGTTTCGCCCCTCAATCTCCAACCTTAGTCACCGATTTGACAAGAGTCAGATTCAAATCAACTCCCCCCTTAGGCAGTCTCCTATTTGAGTCTGAGATGTCCCTAGGGCCAACGTCTACACAGTTTTAATTAGGCTTGAATTAGTGAGTGAGGAGATTGTTTGTGGGCTAAGGGAGGGTAATGACTTCCCCACCTTATCTTGTTTATAGAACATGCCCTTAAATTAATTTAGTGCAGTGTACAAATATATAGAAAAAGTAACACCTAAGCAATATTTCATACAAGAATGAACCTTATACTAAATGCTATGTGCACATACCTTGGCTTCAGCACTCTTCAACAGTAAATAGAAAATGTAATGAAATAGACACATGCCTAAATGCAAAGTCTAAATCATTTTTAACATTTACAATCAACTTTTTACTGTTGTGTTAGAAATGTATATACAGTGAGTTAAACAAGGGAATAAACGTTACAAATATTAAACAATGCAATTCAGCCAACCTGTAAAAAATACAAGTTAGTAGTTCACTCAGATTGCCACAAGAATGTAGCAAATCTGAGGGCTTCTGAGCTCTGTTTTCTTGAGCAGAGTTCAGGGCTACTTATATGTCCACTGCAGCAAAAATTCCTTATTGTTAAATCTGTACACGAAGAACAAAGAAGAAAGTTAACCCAAAAAACGTAAACTAAAAAGAGAATTACTTACCGTCCCTCCCCAGCAACGACGCTAAAATTTGATTGAGGTAAAACCTGCACAAAAATACAAAATTTTAGAATTTTAAAATAAAGAGTGCAAGTACTCAATGCTACCGCCATAGCAAGTGGCTATGCAGATCGTGATCCACAAGGAGGAAGTAGCGATGGAAGCTTTTTTAATAAGTTCTCTTTTACGTTACAAAGAATGGTTAAAGTTCTTCTTTTAATTCTTGCAAAGAAAAAGAGAAAAATAGAGTTAAAGTTAAGTTAGGAAGAAGGTGGTAGATTGAGAAGGTGGTGAAAAAATAGAATATGACTTTGTATAAAGAAAGTAAAAAGAGTGAATAGAGTTTAGAGATTGTGGTGTTGGTGATCTAAACTAAAAGTTTAAAGAAAAGAAAGAAAATCTAAAAGAAATACTTACCTTCTCTGTTTGATGACTTACCTGAAACTCTTGCATGTTTTACCTTTCTTTGGAGACGACCAACGCATAATCCATAAGATCGAGCTCAGTCCCCATTCACATTATATCATCAAGACGAACAAGAATGAAATAATATGACATCTTGAGGAGGAGAATATCATCATGAAATATCGGTGGCACTCACACAAACATGGCTATATTGATGCCACTTGGACATTTATCAAAACTAAAAGAGAAAAATTAGAAATAAAAAAAGAACATATAAACAAAAAAACATAAAGATGTTACCTTTGATTACTTGTAGAAACGATGAAAGAAAGGAGGAGGGTACATTGGTGTCACTCTCAACATAAGACTCTCTCTCTTACTTACATGAATCTCAGTCTAACCTATGCTTACAAAGAAATAAAATTACATAAAAAAGAAAATAAAAACCTACACTAGAAAGAATAAAAAAGTAGCCTAAAATCTATCTCTGCATGGTCCTTCCTTTTTTGCCTTTGAGATTGCAGGTACTTATAGGAGAAATATAGAAGGTAGAGGAGTATGAAGATAAGGGAAGCGGGCTATTTCTGAATTTGAATTCTCCCCTTATCTTCAAACTTGATTTAATGTGGATATTCAGTTCTGATTTGCAGCTTATTGGCATATTGATTTCTAAATATAACTTATCAAATGACAGAATTAGAAATAATAATCAACTTAAGAGTTGTAACCCTTTAAGTCCTCTTTCTGGATCATCTTGAATCATTAGATTTGAGCTCTGATAGCGAAAGTTATGATTCAAATACTAAAATATATTAGCTAGAATTTAAGTCAAAATTGCTTCATCTCATCCGTTGATCTTCTCTTTATGCATTTATCTCTTTGGATTTGGACTCTGTATTTGACGTTACCCATGGTTGATCTTTAACTTTAACCACTTGATTCACTAAGAACTGAATTTAACCAACTGGATTTAGGATCGTCCTCCTCTAGCCAAATAGATCTAGTTAAATCTGGATTTAACTGATATTTATTTGATTTTATCTTCTTTCTCCCCATAATTATCTTCTGAAAAATAGACATTTAAGATAAGGAATTTAGCAGATTTATTACATGAAAAATGTGGATATGTAATAAAGGATAATGTAATAAATGTGTACAATCAAGATGAAATTACATTTATATATTTAATCAGCCTAATAGTTTCTAAATATTTAGGAATGCGTCATATGGATGTTGTTACAGCTTATTTATACGGATTGCTAGATAGCGATATTTATATGAAAATCCCTAAAGAATTTAAGATGTCTGAAGCATCAAGTTCAAAACCCAAAGAGTTATACTCGATTAAATTACAAAAATCATTATATGAGTGAAAACAATCAGGACGCATGTGGTATAATTGCTTAAGCGAGTATTTATTAAAGAAAAGATATGTAAACAATCCTATATGCCCATGTGTTTTTATTAACAAAACAACATCCGGATTCATTATTATGTTGTTTATATTGATAATTTAAATATCACTGGGACTCATAAAGAAATTCTAGAAGCAATAGAAGCAATACTGTACTTAAAGGAGGAATTTGAAATGAAAGGCCTTAGAAAAACCAAATATTGTATTGGTTTACAGATTGAGCACTTCAAAGTGAAATACTTTTGCGTTAATAAAACTATATTAATAAGGTCTTGAAATGTTTTAGTATGGATTAAATAAATCCTTTAAGTATTCCAATGATTTTTAGATCATTGAATGAAGAAAAGGATCCATTTTGCCCTCGCGAAGATAATGAAGAGGTTCTTGGTCCTGAAATATCATACCTAAGCGCAATTGGAGTTCTTATGTATCTTACTAACTGTACTCGACTAAATATAGTATTTACTACTAATCTATTAACAAGATTTACTCATCTCCTACGCGGAGACATTGGAATAAAATTAAGCATGTATTTCGTTATCTTTGAGGAATGGGTTTGTTTTATCATAAAGGATCGAAACAAGAAATGATCGGCTATGCAGATGCATGCTAGCTGTTAGATCCACATAAAATCAGATCTCAAACAAGATATATGTTTACATGTGGAAGCACATCGATCTCTTGACATTCACAAAAGCAGACACTTATTGTCACTTCTTCTAATCATGCTAAAGTCATAGCACTCTATGAAGTAAGTTGATTGTTTATAGCTGAGGTCTGCAACTCAACACATCTAACCAATTTGTAAATTATCAATTGATAAAAATCCAACAGTATTGTTTGGAGACAATATTGCATGCATCGCTCAAATGAAGGAAGGATACATCAAAAGCGGCCGAACCAAACACATACCCCAAAGTTCTTTTCATTCAACCAAGAGTTTGAAAATAATAAGAAAATTAATATTCAATATATTCGATCAAATGATAATGCGATATATCTCTTCACAAAGTCACTTTCCACTACAACATTCAGATAGCTTATTCGCGATAGCAGGATGCGTTATTTACGAGATAGGGCATGTTTGGATTTAAGAAAATGGTGTAAAGTGAGGAAGTGAGAAGTAAGATTTATTTCCCTTAGAAAAAGGAAATTGAGTAGTAAGTTTTCTGGTGTTTGGATGGTAGTTGGAAAGTGTAATTGAAAAAGTGTATTTCTTTTTTCATTGTTTGGATGGAGTGGAAACGTGGATTTAGAAAATTGTCTTTTCTTTCCGTTGTTTGGATGTTATGAGATTTGTGAAGTGCAAGGGAAATTGGGATTTCCATTTTTTGGATAGTGATGAGAAAGAGAGTGATAAAAATTGAATTATTTATTTTTCTATTAAAAGTTTTAAATTTTATTTTATTACTTCATCCTTGCACCGATCCATAGACCCCCTGTGTGGACCAACATTCACGTTTATCCGTATGCAGTAATTTGATTATTTCATCAGATAATGTTTAAACAATTCAATGTTCTTAAAGACCTTCTAGAATGGATCTCAAACAAGATTATATTAGAACAGATATTACAATCAATAGTATAGATTATTAATACAGATCTTCTAAATTTGCGATATTCAGCATAAACAAATTAATACTCACAATTAATATTGCATAATCTCTTATCGGAGCATGCAACATTATCATTATTCACTGAATTAATAATACATCACTCTCGAGTTTTTATTACAATAACGAATCTTCTGAAATTTGAGAGCAAACCACAAAATACAAAAGTGGTGGTGTTGGAAGCTATGAATGCGGAGTAGGATTTCGATGTTCTCCTTCATTCTGACCCTACTCTTGATGGATCTCTGCAGCAGGAAATGACAGAATGAGAATGACATCATACCGTGCATCAAGGCTCCGAGTTGTTTTATTAAATTCGAGCCCCTATGTCTGTTCCTTTTGCCTCAGGTCAAAACAATAAAACTGTTAAGGTACAGAGCCAGTGATATATAAGCAACAGTAGTAAATCCAAGCAATGTTTGTGATTTTAGTCAAACTAACACAAATAACGATTCTTGCACACAATTTACCATCAGCATAAACACAAACACAAGCAGTAAATTCTTAGCGCTCAAATCATACGAAAAAAGAATCAGAATACCAGGCATGAAGATGGATTTCCAAGAAGGAGAAGATTATTTAGCGAGGTGGCGCTTAGCTTGATTGATGTTTAACCAACAGGAGAGGAAGGGGTTTCAATCAAGAATGATTGACATCCAACCAAACAACACATGAAGGGGCTCCAATTAAACCTGAGTCTCCATCCACCATCGTCAATATATCCCCAACTGTATCCAAACTCCACAATACTAGATAACTTTTTTCAATAGTGCTTCATCACAGCCCAGCCTCAAAATAATGGGGCAAGAGATGATGTGCAGCAAGAAGAGAGTAGCAGTAAAAGGAGAGCAGCAACAAATAGAGAGAAAGGCAAGTAGCAAGGACATATGAGCCAACAGATAATGGCCTAAATTATCACCAACACATGCAAAGAAATACTCATTGATAACATGTCAAGCAATACAAACGACAGCCATATGAACATTTAGCAGTGTGTAAACTTTCATGCAATGCGGCGTAAGAGTATTTGAATCAAGTATTCAAAAATTAAAGTGGCAAACTTATCCTTAATGAAGAGCAGGCCTTGCAACTTCTTCGACACCCTTCTGCATTTGAAACTTTAATCCTGTGTAAAGAGACAATCAGAAATCTAACAAAGTTTGATGAACATTATAGGATGGAAAACATGAATTGTTTCGTGAAACACAAAGTAAGAGTCTTGCTTGAATTGTTAAATTGCTCCCTAAAACACGATTAATGTTATCCTGCAATCATATACACAATGCATACATGCACAAAACTTATCATTGCCAAATAAATTGACTTCCCAAAAAAAGCAATTAAACTATCTATTGGAGATACGGCTCTAGGGCTCATAACACACTAATTGTCTCATTTAGATTGACATCCAACCTACAATTGAAGAAGGAATTTCCATCAATTTTGATGGACGTCCAGCCAACATGGGTAGGGGTTTCAATCAAGCTTGAGTTTTAGCCCAACAGTAAGCAAAATTGGCAACTTAAATAGAGGATGAATGCGATCACAAAAGCATCAAAGATGTTTGAGAAGATGAAATATAACGTGTTAGGTATGAGAAAATGAGTGTGCATCAGTCTCATTGTGCATTTGTAACACTCTGCATGCAATGTCATACACAAAAAACAAACAAAGTAAAAAAGATATAACCAATAATGAGAACTTCGTTCTACACAAATCAAAACAGTGTTCTCTTTAGCAAGGCTCAGACTGTAGGACGGTATTTACGTCATTCAAAGCCGAATGGTAAATTAGGGGTTGCGTACATGCCATCTCCATACTAAACTCCTAGAGTCGAACGGTTGCGATCAAGTACACCTCCAAACCTTACTCACATAGCAACATTCTACGAATCATCATTCCCCACGCAAAACCCCTACAAGAGAAGAATAACATCAGAAAATATTTGAATATAGTTAATAATAAAGGATTATGAAACATTTCGGACAATCAAAGCAATGTTTAGAGTAATAGAAGGAATAGATAATAGCAGTTCATAGGGCCTAAGAACAAAAGCATGTCGCAGGGAAAATGTATGTCGAAGCGAGAGCCTGAAAAATATAGTCCAATAGTTTACAAAGCGAAGAGATGGTGAGAAATAAAGGGAAGCCAATGGCCCCTAGGGCTTCTTAATCAAGTTTGTATTATTTCATGAAGCGATAAAGCCAATAGGCCCTCTCCTCACTGGACCTCCTGAGAAACCCACCCCAATCTTAGGGTTCTCGATAATATAATCATAAGCAGCAGACACCACGTCATCGGTGAAGATGAAATAGTCGTATGTTGTACCGACCATAGATCAAAGATAGTTGTATCACTCCACTGCTACCCTTTTTCTCCTCCTTCTCATGCACGGCATTGCTAATCTTATGCAAACCATCAGCAAACCTTCCTAATACCTCTAGCTGAGGATTGCTCCTCTTCCCTTTACCGTGAGAGCTTTATGACATCGACATACTTACAGGTTGGTTAGAATACAGGCCTGCCTCAGGATGCTCTCCCATCCTACTGGGGTCCTGGGTGTCGCCAAGTGGTTGATTGACGTCTTGAGAAAAGTTCCCAGCAGCTGCTTCACCGCGAAAAGCGAGAATCATTTCATCGTAGTACTCAATAGGCTTGTTGAGGTACGGCTTGTCAAGCTTGTTTACCTATAAACCAAGCAATGTTATTCATAAATTAATCCTCCAACAAGAATCAAACTCTGAGAAGAATATGGGATTGAAGGAACAAATTCGTTACCGCAATGTATGCATTATAAACTGCTTCGTCGGGTATTTCAATGGTGCGTGCCTCTGGGACAAATATGACACAACTACTAAGCTTCTTCAACCTACAAATCCGGTTCCACCTATTCCTCCAAATTTGTAGATGGTTAATGACATGGGTGACCCTAAATTGGGTACCAAGTCTCTCATTCACAGCATTGACAGTTAAAGAATAGAGATTTCCTTTCACTCCTTCGTGGGTTTGTTCGCCCAAAAATGCCATCATATATTTGCTTGCATCGTCACACCACCTGATGTTCGTCCTCGCTCTCCTTTTTTTCTACTATCTGCGATACCTACACTCATGTCATCGCAAAACCCCACTCCTGACATCGTCTACAAAACAAGCGGCAAATCAAATAGATAAGACGAAATTTATGTAGATCAAATATGAGCAAAATTTTAAATTTGAGGGTCATAAACTGCAAGACGTCTTAATATAAATAAAAATTTGAGATTCAGACATATAAATTCAAGCCAAGCAAATAAAACTACGGTAAGTAGCATTTATTTTACACTTGATGTATCTCAGGTTACATCAATTTGGAACCTGAAAATCTTCCTACATCTGTTGAGCAATCTGTTCCTTAAGTTGTACCCAATCATTATTTTCCTCTCTTATTTCTCTATATGTTCGTCCCACTTGGGAGACATTTTGCGCAATTTGGTCGTCCTTACTTGGGACAAACTCATCGTAACCGTGAGACATGATAAAATTATCGAGTATGCAACATGTCATCACAATGTCAACTTGAGTGCGGTAAGGGAAGAAGGGTCATGATGCTAATATCTTAAATTTGGCTTTCAATGACTCGAATGCCTGCTCTGCAGTCGTCCGAAGGGAGGAGTGCCGGTAGTTGTATAATTTCTTGTAATTATTCGGAGCTCTCCCACTAAATTTGCTCAAGTGGTATCGAACTGTGCGGTACGGGGCTACGAAGTCAGGCCTTGTGTTGTACCCAGCATCGCAAAGATAAAATTTCCCTATGGTCTACAACAAAAAAGGTTAACGATCGCATCAAGGTAAATTCAAAGTTTATGCTAATAAAAAAACTGGCAAGCAACCCGGTAGTATCTTCCGGGACTCTCAGACCATTGGGTCGTTGCAGTGCATCACGAAGTACGGTGAGATCATGAGCTGATCCTTCCCATCCCGCAAGGATGTATGTGAATCTAAGGTCAAAGTCAACTGCTGCCAACACGTTCTGTGTTGGATATGGCTTCCTTCCATAGAATGGGGCCACTATCACAGCGGGTTCTATTGCGTGGACATGAGTGCCATCAATTGCTCCCATACAATCCACCCATAAAGAACTTAAGTGGTTAATCAACGTAACATACGTATATCTTACTATTTAAGAGGATTATTAGGAGAGAACAGATGCCTTAAAATAACCACTAAATCTAGGGTCACAACTAATTTTTTCATGCACGTCCACGCTTGTCCCACGATGTAATCCCCTATAATTTCTCCAATTGCATGTAGAACAAGCTGAAAATAGAGGCTTATGGTCTCACCGGAACGTATGAAGTTGATGCCCAATACTCTATTACGGACGTTGTGGCCCACAGTGTGCAGGAACAAGGCTAGATGCGCTTCGACAGTTACATATTTTGTGTCATGCAAGAGGTCCCTACTCCTTAACAAGGATGAGGGTTGAAGAATACTTCTTTGTCCATCCTGAACATATTGCGGCAGTTGGTATTACTTGACTCTAAACTCAATGAAGGTACATTCCCCTCTCAGTATCCTTAATGCCTCTAGGTATGTGTTGCAGGAAATGCAAGCATCCGGTCATCCACATGAGGACAACATAAGCAGATGAGAAAATAATGAGAAGTCCGATTTGCTCATCGTCACCGTCAAGACTGAAATCCAAGAAGGTATCCATGAACTACAATAACGCGTTTAGTTAAATTGGGTTTTAAAAATAAATTCTTTATTTGTCAGTGATATTTATTCAAAATGAACCAAACGTTGGCAGTGACAAGAACACAGGGCATAATAACATGCATATAAATAAGCCAAAAATTAAAGACATGTAAATTAAACATTAAAGACATGTAAAATAACAAATTCAACCTTTCACTATCAGCGTTGCAATTGTACCAGAAAAAGAAACTATGGAGGGTTGAATAAAGTAGAATGGATAGTATTAGCAGCCTGGGAAGCTCGGCCAGTTCCTCAACTATCACAAAAATCAACATCCATGAAATCCGGCCATCACAGGCTTCTAACCAAATCAAAATAGTGGGTGTTTATAATTGAAAGGGGAACTTACAAAATATGCGAAATTATCAGACGTAGTTCCTGATCTGACAGAATCACCTTCTTTCTCAATCTTCACAACGAACACACAAAGGCAAAAAAGCAGGGAGAAGGTCCATGCCCTATTTATGAAGCCAAGCAATGAGAACTGCAATTATTAATAGAAATGCAAAGGGACAACCATTGTTATCTCGTGAAGAGAAGGAGGAGATGGGCAACAAGCCACGACAACGACCAGGAGAATGCAGATCTGGGTCGCGGCTGCTTGTGGGAGAGTCGTGGCTACAGGGGCGGAGTGGACGTCACGAGGTCAGGACACACAGCCTGTGTCCTTAGTGGTGGTAGCGATGGCGACACAGCTCTGAAAAGTTAGGTCAAAAGGAGGAGGCCGTACAGGGAAAGGATGATGCGGGCTTAAAGAACGAGAAAGAGAGTTGACGAGAATCCAGATCTGAAGATAGCAGCAGAGGAGGAAAAAGTGAGCTAGGGAAGTAGTAGGGGACATGTACTGTTGGTGAAGCTTAGGCTATCGATGTGAACCAGACGAGAACAGTGGTGGCGTTGGAAGCTGTGAAAAAGGAGGAGGAGGGGGAATTCGATCTCCGGCGAATCTAGACAAAGGGGGGAGAGAGGGAGAGAGCGAAAGAGGGAGAAATAAAAAGAGAGGGGAATTGATGGTGAAGAAGGACGAATCTGCAACAAATATTGCCGAAAGTTCGTCAGAATCGCAATGGAAGCTGGCGGTCGGCAGAGATATCGAGAAGAATTCAGAGAGAATTTGGGAGAATGGAAAGCGTGAGGCCCGCAGGTGTGAAATGCTGGGAAAATAATTGGCTTACTTCACGCACCATCATTGTTTAAATATCGGCCGATATACGGTATATCGGCCGAGATATCGGTTTATACAAAACGATACGATAAGTGCAAAAATTTATCGGATATCGTTTTGAACCGATATTGGCCGATATATCGCCACGTGGCCGATATATCGCCGATATCCGAGATGAAATATCCGATATATCGGCCCTTATAGTTACTTATTTAGAAATAATTATTATTTTTGCTTGAGAGATTGAATTCTATGTTCATTATGATTTCAATGGTGTTTTTATATGATGTTTGGATAATAACTTATGTCTTATATGTATTTACTATTGATATATCAACCGGTATTAGTACCATATCGCGAGATACCACCGGTATCCGGTATCCGGTACATAATTTTGCCGACCGGTATATCGCCGATATCCGATATTTACTGCGCACCATCCAAACCTGGTTTTCAAGGAAGTGGGTTTTCCTTTTCTGCCCACTTCCTTAAATCCAAACATGCCCATTAATGAAGAAGAACTATGCATGCCAACTTTAGGGGAAGCTTACATAGCTGTACTCTTTTTCTCTTATCATAGTGTTATTCCACTTGATTTTTTAGGTAAGGTTTTTAGCGAGACACTATAGAACACATATGCAAAGATGACGTACTCTTTTCTCTTCGCTATGATTTTATTCCACTAAGTTTCTTAGTAAAGTTTTAAAGAGACATCATGAATGATGGAGCTTAAAAAAAGTGTTATGAACATCACTTCCATCTCCATCATCTACAACCACCAACCACCTTTGTTACTTTCAATCACCAACTACCAACGACTTTCATCTCATCCATAACAAAGATAGTTACTATGCAAATAATTTAAATTTAAAATTTATAATAATTAGATCACTCACGTATTCATTCTATACACTTAAAAAAAATAAGAAAGAAGTATCCCTTTTCTCTGTTTTCTCTAAAATTTCTCATTCTCAAGTTTTGTATTTCTCAATTTTATAATAAAATTGTGATGTCTGTGATACCAAATGTTAAACGACGTCTGTGAGGTTAAATCAAGAGAAAAAAATTTCTGTCCAGTCAGATTAGAGTTGGCAACTCGAGCAAAAATTTAAAAAAAAAAAAATGCCCAAAAAGGAAATCGCTAGCACATTCTCCGCTCTCACCCTCAGCCAGCCATGGCCGACGATAATCACGTGCAGAAGAAGAAGCAGCAGCCCAGCAGGTTTTCTCCCCGTTTATTCGAGAAGAAGAAGAAAAAACTCGACGATCCAACAACATCACCTCTTTGGCTTCACACTACCTCTGAGATCAACGACAAATACCCAATTGGGGTTTTTGTTTCTGAAATCAAGGAGAAGAAGGAGAAGCGCGGTAGGCCGGCGAATGTGAAGAAGAAATCCAGTGGGCAATTGGAATTGGGTCAGATTTGGGCTTTCTCAGAAGGATCTGACGGATTCCCCCGATCCTATGCCCGAATCAAGAGTGTCGACCCTCTCTCATCCTCAGTTTGCGTCACGCTGTTGGTTCCTCACCCCGTCACCAATGAAGAGAAGCAGTTCGTTGAGAAAGGCCTCTCCTTGGCTTGTGGACTGTTCAAGGCTTCTCGGTCCACTCTCCGTAAGGAAATCTCTGCCTTAACTCACAAAGTTAGTTTTGAAATTGAAGGAAAGAGGAGCCCTTTCTTTAAAATCTTTCCGAAATCGGGTGAGATTTGGGCAATTTATCTGAGGTGGGATGCCTTGAAGAAAAGTTTTGAGTACATGTTAGTCGAGGTGGAATCGGATTTCAATGAGGAAGATGGGGTGAATGTGTTTGGGTTAATTCAGGTTGAGGGTAGTGATGGGGTTTATCGGAGGAGGGTGCATGAGGGTTTTTATCTGGTCCGGAGCTTCTCTAGGCGGTTAATGTCCCTGTTTTCGCATAAACTTCCAGCGTCTAGAATTGTGGAAGATGGTGAAACTCTCTGGAAAGTAACAGGTTTTTGAGTTGGTTGATGCTTACAAGCTTAGGTTGCTCTGCTCCGTTAAGAAAGAACATGTTTTTTTTTTTGAGTATTTTGTTTCTTAGTTTCAGGGGAAATAGAGACAGAAAGGCTAGGGTTATGTGCTTGTTTATATTGTTAGCTATAGGAAGTGGAGAAATGGGGGGATATTACTAGTAGTTATGATTATAGTTGGCTACCTTTTTGTTTACTTTATTTATATATGAATATAATTTTTGGAGTTGATGTTGCTCTGTCTAATGTTTATTTTCAGGCTGATTATGATCCTCTGTTGAGTACTTTTTTCAGTCATGGATTTACTTAAATGTTTCATATTCTATATGGCCGTTTAAGTATGAGTAATGTTGCTTTGACAAAGCAATGATTTCCTCTGTATATAGGACTTTTCAAAATTGAGTTCCTATCAAAAAGCTGATACTCTTTTCATGTTTGAATTAATTAGTTCTTTGTCTCTCCATATTCTTCTCAAATACAGTCCCTTATGCTTGTATGTGTGTGTATTGACCGGCGAACATATCAGAGACTTCCAAATGAAGTTTAGTCAATTGTGATTCAATCTATCATTAATTTTATTACCATACGAGTGCTCTTTTAAGTGATATGTTTCATTCAAGGTAACTATATTCTTTTGAGCTAGTGTACTGTAACCAACTCAATTTGTGGACCCAACTTGAATAGAGAGTACATTTGAGGATCCAGAGATTGCTTTTGTGTGGAGAAGGTCAATATATGAATCACATGTCAATTGCTGGTGCAGGTTTCCATCATTATTTCTATTACTATATTAATGCTCTTTTAAGTTTTCTGTTTTATTCCAAGTGTTTGTTTCCATCATTATTTTTATTTCTATATTAATGCTCTTTTAAGTTTTCTGTTTTATGCAGGGTAACTCTATTCTTTTAAGCTAGTGTAGTGAACCAACTCATTTTCTGGGACCCATTTTGAATAGAAGGATTTGAGGATCAAGGGATTGCTTTTGTATGGAAGAAGATCAATCTATGAGTCATGTTAATTGCCATTGCAGGTTAGTCAGTAGTGATCCCAAGTGTTTGTTCCATCATTATTTTATTACTATAATATAAATGCTCTTTTAAGTTATCTGTTCTACTGAGGGTAACACTATTGAGCGTTCTTTTAAGCTGGAGTAGTGTAACCAACTCATTGTTGGGACCCAAGTTTAGCGGAAGTGGCTTCGAGGATCCAGAGATTGCTTTTGTGTGGAAGACGATTGATCTGTGAACACGTGTCAATTACCATTTTTGTTTTCTTCGTGTTAATTGCCATTTTTTTTCATACTCTTATATTCTCGATAAGGTTAGTTGTCATTGTTAAACTTATCTTTCTGATCCTTGCAATTTCAGGTTTGCTTCACTTTGATGTGTTCACTCCTCTCTCTCCTTTGTGTTTCGATATATTACCAAGAAAAAGTTGACATATAATTGTCTATTATATGTAGAATTCATGTCTTTTGATATCCAATTTAAAAGTCTAGTCAGTACCCTTTTTCTAGTTTCTTCCAACTTTGGATAAAGTTAGTTAAATAGTGTTGCTCTTAGTTTATTGCCCATTTACTTTTACAAATACCTCAGTTTGGCATATCTGCTCCACTGACTTATTTATGAGTTTCCGTATGACATTAATACAGAAATATGAACGCCTAAATATAGGAAATATGAATGCCATGTTAAATAGTTGTCTATCTTTTCTAGAAAATATGAATGTCATGTAAATGCATTTATGAGTTTGGATAAAGTTAGTTAAATATGAATGTCATGCAAACGAAAACATTTGAATCAGTCTAGGAAGCACGAACACGGGACACGGGTATGACACGGACACGGGACACGGGTATGACACGGGACACGACATCATCAAGCTAGGATATATATATAAATAATAATAATAATAGTGCATAAATATAAATGCATAGTCATGTCTTTCCTTCCAAAAGTTTATATACATGGTTGCCTAACTTTTTACATTGATTTCAAACCTATCATAGTTTAACACAAATTAACATTTTGATGGCATTTTTTCTTTCGCTAAGTATAGTCTTTGATACACAAGGGAAAACAAATAAATATCTCATTATGTAATTTGAATCGAAAAGTGTGAGAGAATTATAGAGTATGTGTTCAAGAAGTTCCCAACAAGTGTCCTATTAAAAATTTGTATATGATTGAAGATAAGTTTGAGAAATGTTCGGGAAGTGTCAGTGTACGACACAGGTATGGCATCATAATAGAAGTATCCATGCACAATCAACCTTTCAAATATTATTACTGAAACTTTGAAGGTTGATGTTTGGATGTTCAATAGACAAATATTATTACTTATTAGTTTATCGCTTCACCCACACAAAACTTGAGATAAAAAAGCTATCTTTATTTATTTATTTTTATTAAGAGTTATATCCTCTCTCATCTTCTCATTTATTCAAGTCCAACATAATTCCTAATAATGCACCACTTCTACCAAGGGAAACTCCCCTTTTCGCACACAACTTAAAACTCTTCAACTTTTTGTTTAATCCCTCTCTGTAAACTCTCTAAGTTCTTAATTTTTTTTTTATATGCCATCATCCCCTTCTTTTTCAAGTTCCATCACCACCCTCCTATATAGAGTTCTGCTTTCCCATCATCTCTCCCTCCATACGTCATAACCAAACGGAAGATTCATAAACACATGAGAATGGTTTCAAATATTGGCTTATTTCGATATATATCGGCAGTATTGTATCAGGTTATGAGGTACCCAATATGATATAATAACCTATAATACGACCAGTTTGGGGTTGATATTGCTAATATGGCTGAGATTGCTGATTTTCATCAATATAATTATATTGATACTAAAATTCATTGGTTGATATTGATACCAATGTTGAGATTTTAAACCATGGACACGAGACTATCACAATTCACTGTGCATAGAAGGTTAACAAGACAAAGTTCTCTTATCCATTATGGTTTCATCGTCATTTTTCTTTTTCTAACTAGAGTTGTACGCTCGCTCAATAAATAGGAGATGCGGAGCCAAAGATGAGTCTTTTAGGCTGCATCCTCTGTTCTCATCTAAGAATTAGATAGAACATTTCAACAAAAACATTCTAACTTCGCATGAGAGAGGATTTCTATTATTTGGTTCCAACTCATTTTGAATAAAAACTAATACACTAGTCGTAATTTATAATTATGAGACAAATTAATATACCTATATTTAAATAGAAGTTTACAAATTTGTACAAAATTTTGAGACAAATAATTGGCATCAAGAATACTTGACAAAGTGACATAATAAAAAGTATAAAAAAACTAATACATCAGGTTTCTTGTAAAGCACATAATGCCATTTTTGATATGTCCATAACTGGTACATTTGGTACAAACTAATTCATGTATAAAAAAAATTGTACAATTGACACAATTGGCACATACACTATTGTGTATTTTACATTTTGGTTTTATCAAACATTTATCACTTAGTCTCTTCTAAGTAGTATCATTAGCCGTTGTTGGGAGTGCTTAGGATAGACCAATTGGAGGTGGGGACTATGTCTAGGAATTTGTAGGTACATGATGTTGTGAAATTGCCTTATTTTCAAGAAGAGGTCGAAGAAGATCCAATCAAGTTGGAGAAGAAAAAGAACTTGGAAAAGAAACAGATCAAAGAAAATACCCAGAATTGAATTCAGGTTTTCTTTTCGGGCTTGTTCAGGTTTCCTTTCTGGCAGACTCTGAATAGGACTTAAATTCTATTCATTGAAAAATTTATTTCTAAAGATTGAAGGGTTAGAATTGTTGTAGATTAAGGAAATCAACTCTATCAACTCCTACAAGGATTGATGAAGTTCTTCAAGCATCCGACGTTCAAGATCATCTCATAATTTGAGTAGTGTTTGCATTGTAAAGCTCTATTAATAAAAGTTGTAACTTAGTATATTGTAACAAAAGAAAAATATAAGAAGCCAATGCAAAGAGAGAGGCAGGTGGCGGTGCAAAGAGATTGAGAGATTCAAGAGGAAGGTGAATACTCTTGTGGGGATCAAGGGGAAAATTAGATCTCTTGTATCAAGTTTATTAATAAAACTTTTAAGTTCTTCCCTGTAGACGTATGCCGGTTTGGCCGAACCACGTTAAATCCTCGTGTTATTTTTCTTTTGTCTTGGTATCGCTACTTTGCTTTACAAGTTTTCTTTTGTAAATATTACATATTGTCACGGTTTCGTAATGTCAATTATGGTCTTGGGCGCACAACAGTTGGTGTCATAGCCCGATTGTTGGTATTGTCTCAACACATGAAAGGATATTGGGTAGTAATTTGATGAGAGTTTGAGATTGTTAAGAGGCATTTGCAGGGGGAAACCATGGTTCCAAAGGGAGCATATGTAAATGGAGTTTCATCTCTATGATCACTCACCTTGATTTTCAACAACGTGCTCAATGTATATTGGTATGCTGGTGTTCGCATAATATGTGCAAACATGTCCTTGTCTTCATCATTAATATGATAATTTTTTTTTTGCTACGAGACAACTCACAATCAACTTTTGATTGAAGTAGGCATTAGATTAGAATACAAGTTGATTCTATGTTGCGTATAATCATTGTTAGAGAGATACAAAAAATATCATCTGTTTAAATTGAACCCACCATTCTAGCAAACCAAATCCACCGCCTTTTACGTAAACCTAGTTATCAGTAGGACTTTCAGGAACCAAATCATAAATCCAACTCAGTGATGATCAGGTAGAAAAGAAAAAAGAAAAGACACTTCCAATTGAATGGTATACCTTTACAATGAGCTCTCAATTCTTTTTTCACTTCAACTTAAACCAAAGTAACACCCACTAAGCTGCAATACTTTTTAGAGAATCTTCTTTAATTGAACCGAACATAAATCCCGCTCTTGAAGTTTGCAAAATGTTTCGTATGATAATTTTCTTTGGAATATTGTCTTGGGCCTTTTCACTGAATCTATATAGGAAAAATACTCAAGGAAATTGGATAAGAGACATTTGGTTTTTTTTTTTTTTTTTGGTTGGGGGTGAAAGCACACCTAGAGGGGGGGTTGAATAGGTGTACGTGCTAATCTAGGAACTAAATGCGCTAAATGCGGAAGCTAATGCAAATTTTGCAACACACTTAATACAACTCACAAGTGTAGCCGAATTCCCCGTGAAGGGCTCTGGACTAACTCCTCTTGATTCCCCTTGAATGGGTGAGGTGCTATGTGAAGCTCTTGTGGTTAAGTATAAGTGAGGCACACACAATCAAGCCAAGCATATAAGGATGAATAGCAATATGAAATAATGCAAGGCAACACAAGCAAGTATGATATGAATTAACAATGATGCTATGCTGTAACGCCCCGATCCCGGCGATACGGGGTCGTCACTGCAACGTATATACGTAAGTCCGAAGTACCTTCCCGTATATACGCTAAGCATCAGTACAGACAAGAATCAGAGTACGGAAGCAAATGGTGCATTATACATTCCAACACATATATACAATCACAGAGTTATCACCAGAGGTGATGAATATTACAATAATATAACATCACAGACATGCGCAAATGCGAGGGTACAAAAGATATGCATATATATGAACGGTACAAATGGAAGCTCACATACAAGTATACAAGGAAAAAGTACAGGTATAAACAGAAAAGGGCACTCACGAGTTTGCTAAGAGGAAACTCGAGAGGCATACAGGGGGCCTGGAAGGATGTGGCCCTGGACGGTCGGCTGGAGATCCACGCTACCGCTGCGCCACTCTGAGCAGTAACGGGGAGAATCCACACGCTCCGGGCTCCATAACCTGGACATGAGAATCCAGGGGAGTCAGTGAAACTCCCCAGGCGAGTAGGAATATGGATGCCAGGTGGCGAGTCAGGAGGAGCACAAGTGTCAAGTACAGAGGACAGGAGGGTTAGAACACAAATGAAGTATATAAGAAATGATATCAAGTAGGAAATACTCAGGAGGCAGGTAGGTTAGAGCAGGCATGAACAGGTATGGCATAATAATCATAAAACAGGAAATCCGAATAAAACCAATACAACAAATATAGTAAGGCACATCACAGATTCATAGCCGTTTAAGTTGCAGGCTTTAGTATGCGTCCCATTCCACATACCTCTACTTACAACTTAAAGAGCCGATTATTATGACACGTTATTATTACTCGTCTTACCCTGATATCTAGCTATGTGAACTAGCGTCCCAACGCACATAGATCCATATCCGAGTATAAACAAGGTTGTTATTGGAAACTAGCGGGGGTATCAACGAACTATGTTTACAGTGGGTCCCGTGCATGCCCGGGACCACGGTCCAGGATTGTTCCGTTGCATGGAAACGGAAGCCAGCCGCAAGGCTAAACAGGAGGGACTTATGTATGCCCTTATCATGATGGTAGTAATGAGGGAGCCAGCTCTCCCCTCGGTCCCCTGGAGGCCCATAGGTCAGACCGGAACGGAACATGTAGTTGCACAACATTCCTAAAAGCCACTGTAAACACGAACACATATTGATATCCGCATGTTTCCCCGACCCAATACAAGTTGGTCCTTTTTAGGATTCATTAGTTTAATTATCACTTTACGGGAATAACAGGAAATGGACATGATCAGGAAATCAGGAGTACGTAAGAACTATATAGTCAGGTCACTGCATATAAAGCAGGAATACAAGTCACTGATCATGATACAGGATAATAAGGTAAGGTTCCCGTAAAGGTGAAAATCACAAGTCAAGTATATCATACTGGGTGTCAAGTGATAGCATGACAGGGTGATGATATTTAGTAAACAACCAAGCATATCAAAGGATTGATAATAGTCGTGTTAAGTCATGGCAAGAGATCAATAATAGTCAGGGCAAGTCATAGCATAACCAAAGGGTCTTGCCAAATAGTAGCATGGCAGATGGTCAGGTGATAACATACTAAATGGTCAGGTGATATACATGTGTTAAAAGGAAGCATACAACTAACAAGTCTGAAGCAATGACAAGTAGTAACATGGAAGTGACTCAAAGCCCAACGACACGAAGGGTCGGCCACGCATGGTATACGATAAAGAAGCAAGCATATCATAAGCATGGTACAAGCACAAGATGAAGCTACCATAATACAAGCAATGTAGTGCAATACATGAATATGGAAATAAGAAGCGAAATACTCATCGACCGATGAAACGGGAAACTCAAATAGAGGCGAGACTACTCGCCTAAACCACCAATATGCCAAAAGATCCAAAATCCACGGAAGCTCGGGATGCGCCATAACCTGTGATATAATTATGTAGAGTGAAGAGGAGAGAGAGAAAGAGAGAAGGTAAGATGATGTTTGTCAAGTGACAAGTCAAGCAATACCAATACATGATATAAGGCTAGAGGGTAAGGTTCATATTCAAGAAAGGAATCAACTAAGACAACAGCTAAAGTTAGTCGACTAGGTGGGAAGAGTAGTCGACTAATAAAGGGGTTAGTCGACTAACAGTCTGGTATAGTCGACTAAAACTGGGTTCCAGAGAGTTGATATTCTGATCCAGGAAAAGTTAGTCGACTAGGTAAAAAGGGTAGTCGACTAACAGACACGCAAGTCGACTAACAGTCAAGCTAAGTCGACTAGAACTGGGATACAGAGAGTTAAGTTTGTTTCAGGAGTCGACTAAGGTGAGAAGGTTTAGCGACTAGTAGTCTATGGTCGACTAATAAATAGGATAAGTCGACTAGGGCCGAGAGTTGGGTTTCTGGTTCAGGAAAGGTTAGTCGACTAGGGTCAAGGGAGTAGTCGACTAACCGAGGTTTCTAGTCGACTAATAAATAACCTAAGTCGACTAAAACTGTGCTCCAGAAAGGTTACGTTTCAGCTAGGGTTTTCTAGTCGACTAATCTATAGGTCTAGTCGACTAATCGTGGGAAACAGCAAACAGAACAGATTTTCTAGGGTTTTGTTTGATGGCTAAATAATCATGGATTGAAGACACAATTGAACATGATAGATAAACTTAAGTATACTAAGAATTAATCAAGCCTTGGTGATGAAAATTACTTACCAAAAGGAGTGGTTGATGATGGAAAAGAGAGTGGAGATGTTGTGGAGTGATGAAGTTGTTGGAGTTGATGACCTTGTGGTGGCTTCCATGGAGATGAAGGAGGAAGAAGATGAAGGAGAGAAGTTGGAGTAGGTGTGGTGGTGGAGATGAAGGAGATGAAGAGGAGTTGGAGATTAGGGCTTTGGTCTTGGTGAAGAGAAGTGAAGGGAAGTGAAAAAAAGGAAATGAAATGAAAAGGGAAGGTTTAAATAGGATTTTGGATTTTGTAAAGGAGTTGAAATTAAAGTAGATGAGAGGGGGGTTTTTGCAATGTGGAGGAGGGGGATGAGTGTCCTTCTCTTGGCCACTTGGCCGGCCATGGGAGAGAGAGAGAGAGACATTAAATGAAGTAGGTGGGAATGAGTGGAGGTTGCAATTTTGAAAAAGATTGGAATTTGGGAAAATAGAAAAACTTGTGGTTGTGGAGGAAGGAAGGAAATAAAGGAAAAGGAAAAGAAAATAGAAAAGGGAAATTATTCTCTTGGAAGAGAAAATGAAAAATAATGAAAGTGGCGGATTCCCGGGATTCAGTTGCAGATGCGGAAATCTTTCGGGGAAAATACCGGAATCGTCCGAAATTCAAGTATCTCGGAACGACCCGAAATAATTATCAAAAATCAAGAATATTATACTAAGTATCATAGTGAAATCCGTTTTAAGAAATACTTTATAGTTTTAAAACTAAAAATCCCGGAACCAATTATCTACGACTCCGGTGGAATTTCATAAAATCATAAAATCCTCAGAAAAAGAATGTAGGTAGAAAATATGATTCTAAGGAATAAAGCCTAAAGGGACCATCATGAAATTCCAAACTGTTTGTGAATTAAAAATCCGAGAATCGATCAGCGGTACTGGTCGACACCGGTTTTGAAGATTTTTATTTTAATTCAAGAAAATTCCAGAAAATCATAGAAAATATATAATATTGGAAAATGATATTTGAAACAGAAATCGGTCAAATCAGAATACCGGAAAGACCAAATCGAGTAATACACTAGGATCGGGCCTTCGGTTCAGACTAGGGCTGACTCCGAATCACGAATCCAAATCCAAGACAAAACAGTCATATAAGGAATTCATAATACAGAATAAATACAGGAAACAAATCGAAAAAATACGACCAAAAATCTGAATACGCAACTAAGTACGTATTCCGGGAACGGGGTATTACAATCCACCCACCTTACAAAAAATTGCGTCCTCGCAATTTCGATAAGGGGTAAATTGAATACAAAGGGACAAAGGTGGAATTTTATACCGATTAAGATATGAAGCACTAGAGGTAGGGCTCTCAAGCGACTGAACAATAATCATCCTCCGCACTTCCGGCTGTATAAATCTTCGAATAATGCTGAATAATACTGCTGATGTCGTGGCTGTGAAATAAATAAGCCAGAATACCGAAGACAAAGAAAACCCTGATAGTCCTGAGCATAATAATAAAGAAGACCGATAATAAAGAATCCCGAATACCAGGCATCAATCACTCTGAACGATATAGTAGAGAATGTAGAATATCCGTAGAGAATTCCGACTGCTGACTTCTGAAAGATAGCCAGATCAAGATCGATCTGGAGAATACCAAGCTTCATAGAATTCACCGAAGAGATCACATAATAGCTTCATTCAGAACCAGCCACTACCTTTCTAGTCTAGTCATATCTTAAGATAGTATAAGGCTTCATAAAAACCAAAACAGGGAAGGGATATGGAAAAGGATTTAGGAATCAAAGGAAGGATGGTCAAGAAATAGATAACTCTGCACTTATAGTTGGAATGTATAAACCAAGACTCAAGTATTCCAGTTGCAAATTTCATTACCATTAATTTGCCCTCTGGACGTACTGAGGAAGTTAGAGCCTAGGCTCTGATACCATCCTGTAACGCCCCGATCCCGGCGATACGGGGTCGTCACTGCAACGTATATACGTAAGTCCGAAGTACCTTCCCGTATATACGCTAAGCATCAGTAAGAGACAAGAATCAGAGTACGGAAGCAAATGGTGCATATACATTCCAACACATATATACAATCACAGAGTTATCACCAGAGGTGATGAATATTACAATAATATAACATCACAGACATGCGCAAATGCGAGGGTACAAAAGATATGCATATATATGAACGGTACAAATGGAAGCTCACATACAAGTATACAAGGAAAAAGTACAGGTATAAACAGAAAAGGGCACTCACGAGTTTGCTAAGAGGAAACTCGAGAGGCATACAGGGGGCCTGGAAGGATGTGGCCCTGGACGGTCGGCTGGAGATCCACGCTACCGCTGCGCCACTCTGAGCAGTAACGGGGAGAATCCACACGCTCCGGGCTCCATAACCTGGACATGAGAATTCAGGGGAGTCAGTGAAACTCCCCAGGCGAGTAGGAATATGGATGCCAGGTGGCGAGTCAGGAGGAGCACAAGTGTCAAGTACAGAGGACAGGAGGGTTAGAACACAAATGAAGTATATATAAGAAATGATATCAAGTAGGAAATACTCAGGAGGCAGGTAGGTTAGAGCAGGCATGAACAGGTATGGCATAATAATCATAAAACAGGAAATCCGAATAAAACCAATACAACAAATATAGTAAGGCACATCACAGATTCATAGCCGTTTAAGTTGCAGGCTTTAGTATGCGTCCCATTCCACATACCTCTACTTACAACTTAAGAGCCGATTATTATGACACGTTATTATTACTCGTCTTACCCTGATATCTAGCTATGTGAACTAGCGTCCCAACGCACATAGATCCATATCCGAGTAAAACAAGGTTGTTATTGGAAACTAGCGGGGTATCAACGAACTATGTTTACAGTGGGTCCCGTGCATGCCCGGGACCACGGTCCAGGATTGTTCCGTTGCATGGAAACGGAAGCCAGCCGCAAGGCTAAACAGGAGGGACTTATGTATGCCCTTATCATGATGGTACCAGTAATGAGGGAGCCAGCTCTCCCTCGGTCCCCTGGAGGCCCACAGGTCAGACCGGAACATGTAGTTGCACAACATTCCTAAAAGCCACTGTAAACACGAACACATATTGATATCCGCATGTTTCCCCCGACCCAATACAAGTTGGTCCTTTTTAGGATTCATTAGTTTAATTATCACTTTACGGGAATAACAGGAAATGGACATGATCAGGAAATCAGGAGTACGTAAGAACTATATAGTCAGGTCACTGCATATAAAGCAGGAATACAAGTCACTGATCATGATACAGGATAATAAGGTAAGGTTCCCGTAAAGGTGAAAATCACAAGTCAAGTATATCATGCTGGTGTCAAGTGATAGCATGACAGGGTGATGATATTTAGTAAACAACCAAGCATATCAAAAGATTGATAATAGTCGGGTTAAGTCATGGCAAGAGATCAATAATAGTCAGGGCAAGTCATAGCATAACCAAAGGGTCTTGCCAAATAGTAGCATGGCAGGTGGTCAGGTGATAACATACTAAATGGTCAGGTGATATACATGTGTTAAAAGGAAGCATACAACTAACAAGTCTGAAGTAATGACAAGTAGTAACATGGAAGTGACTCAAAGCCCAACGACCACGAAGGGTCGGCCACGCATGGTATACGATAAAGAAGCAAGCATATCATAAGCATGGTACAAGCACAAGATGAAGCTACCATAATACAAGCAATGTAGTGCAATACATGAATATGGAAATAAGAAGCGAAATACTCATCGACCGATGAAACGGGAAACTCAAATAGAGGCGAGACTACTCGCCTAAACCACCAATATGCCAAAAGATCCAAAATCCACGGAAGCTCGGGATGCGCCCATAACCTGTGATATAATTATGTAGAGTGAAGAGGAGAGAGAGAAAGAGAGAAGGTAAGATGATGTTTGTCAAGTGACAAGTCAAGCAATACCAATACATGATATAAGGCTAGAGGGTAAGGTTCATATTCAAGAAAGGAATCAACTAAGACAACCAGCTAAAGTTAGTCGACTAGGTGGAAAGAGTAGTCGACTAATAAAGGGGTTTAGTCGACTAACAGTCTGGTATAGTCGACTAAAACTGGGTTCCAGAGAGTTGATATTCTGATCCAGGAAAAGTTAGTCGACTAGATAAAAAGGGTAGTCGACTAACAGACACGCAAGTCGACTAACAGTCAAGCTAAGTCGACTAGAACTGGGATACAGAGAGTTAAGTTTGTTTCAGGAGTCGACTAAGGTGAGAAGGGTTAGTCGACTAGTAGTCTATGGTCGACTAATAAATAGGATAAGTCGACTAGGGCCGAGAGTTGGGTTTCTGGTTCAGGAAAGGTTAGTCGACTAGGGTCAAGGGAGTAGTCGACTAACCGAGGTTTCTAGTCGACTAATAAATAACCTAAGTCGACTAAAACTGTGCTCCAGAAAGGTTACGTTTCAGCTAGGGTTTTCTAGTCGACTAATCTATAGGTCTAGTCGACTAATCGTGGGAAACAGCAAACAGAACAGATTTCTAGGGTTTTGTTTGATGGCTAAATAATCATGGATTTGAAGACACAATTGAACATGATAGATAAACTTAAGTATACTAAGAATTAATCAAGCCTTGGTGATGAAAATTACTTACCAAAAGGAGTGGTTGATGATGGAAAAGAGAGTGGAGATGTTGGTGGAGTTGATGAAGTTTGGAGTTGATGACCTTGTGGTGGCTTCCCATGGAGATGAAGGAGGAAGAAGATGAAGGAGAGAAGTTGGAGTAGGTGTGGTGGTGGAGATGAAGGAGATGAAGAGGAGTTGGAGATTAGGGCTTTGGTTCTTGGTGAAGAGAAGTGAAGGGAAGTGAAAAAAAGGAAATGAAATGAAAAGGGAAGGTTTAAATAGGATTTGGATTTTGTAAAGGAGTTGAAAAAAGTAGATGAGAGGGGGGTTTTTGCAATGTGGAGGAGGGGGATGAGTGTCCTTCTCTTGGCCACTTGGCCGGCCATGGGAGAGAGAGAGAGAGACATTAAATGAAGTAGGTGGGAATGAGTGGAGGTTGCAATTTTGGAAAAAGATTGAATTTTGGGAAAATAGAAAAACTTGTGGTTGTGGAGGAAGGAAGGAAATAAAGGAAAAGGAAAAGAAAATAGAAAAGGGAAATTATTCTCTTGGAAGAGAAAATGAAAAATAATGAAAGTGGCGGATTCCGGGATTCAGTTGCAGATGCGGAAATCTTTCGGGAAAATACCGGAATCGTCCGAAATTCAAGTATCTCGGAACGACCCGAAATAATTATCAAAAATCAAGAATATTATACTAAGTATCATAGTGAAATCGTTTTAAGAAATACTTTATAGTTTTAAAACTAAAATCCCGGAACCAATTATCTACCGACTCCGGTGGAATTTTCATAAAATCATAAAATCCTCTGAAAAAAGAATGTAGGTAGAAAATATGATTCTAAGGAATAAAGCCTAAAGGACCATCATGAAATTTCAAACTGTTTGTGAATTAAAAATCCGAGAATCGATCAGCGGTACTGGTCGACACCGGTTTTGAAGATTTTTATTTTAATTCAAGAAAATTCCAGAAAATCATAGAAAAATATATAATATTGGAAAATGATATTTGAAACAGAAATCGGTCAAATCAGAATACCGGAAAGACCAAACTCGAGTAATACACTAGGATCGGGCCTTCGGTTCAGACTAGGGCTGACTCCGAATCCACGAATCCAAATCCAAGACAAAACAGTCATATAAGGAATTCATAATACAGAATAAATACAGGAAACAAATCGAAAAAATACGACCAAAATCTGAATACGCAACTAAGTACGTATTCGGGAACGGGGTATTACATATGCACAAATAAAAGAGAGAGTTAGAAAGACAAGTGGATCAAACGCTAACAACAAGATATGTTCGAGGTTCGAGCACCTTGCTCTACATCCCCGCCTACACCACCGTGTAGGATTTCCAATCCACTATAACGTCCACCGAGGACTCCCACCGAGGGAACCTTCACCGAGAAGGATTTGTACAACAAGGGAGTACCGAACTCTCTCTCAAACACCGCCTCACAACCGAGGGGTAGGCCGTAGCCAATACAACAACCAACGCCTCTACCAAAGAGGGTTGCAACAAATCTCCACCTCTCACAAGAAGGAGCAAAACAATCACCCGATCACCTCTACCAAAGAGGGATACAAGAAGAAAAGGGTGTACAACTAGTGGTTTCTTTCAACCACAAACAATCTCTCTTCTTTCTTTTTCCACAAAACAAGATCCTAATAGATTAGGATAGAAGATAAGCTCAAGTGTGGAAACTAGGTGTTTTGGAAACAAGCAACAAAGAAAAACTATTTGAGAAATCTCTTGTAAATGATAGAAAATGAAAACAAACAATCTCCCAAAAAACCTAGTCTCTTGATTTTCCAAAAATCCAAAACAATAAGATGAAATCTTTTTAGCACAAAAACTATTTTGAAAACTTGTTTAAACACTAGAGAAACACTGAAATTTTTCTCTTAAAACTCTTGTCAAAACAGCTAAGAGATGGGGTATTTATAGCCCCATCAGAAAACTAGCCGTTAGGCTGAGCTGGCAAGCTGACAGGCGACCGGTCGACCGGCCCGGTCGACCGCCAACGGTCAGAAATGTGACCGTTAGGCAAACACGGTCGACCGGCACGGTCGACCCAAACAAACAGAGAGCACTGCTCTCAGACCCGGTCGACCCTGACGGTCGACCGTCCCTGTGTCTACCAGACGTGCACAATCTGTGCACGTCGGTCGACCGGCCCGGGCGACCGACTTCACCCCAGTCGACTATGTCAGTTTGACTAGTCGACTGGTTGAAGCCTGGAATAGAAATCTGGGTCAGAAAAACAGTGTAAAATATTTTCTAAAAATCTTTTAACACTTCTAAAAATCACCAAAAAATAGTTTTATCATTTTGCATGATATATAAACATGTGGTAAAAAGTTTAGCTCAAATATCAATCAATGTGAACTATTTTTGTGTTTTATCATTTTTACCAAAAACCAAAACTTGTATTTTTATCAAACTTGATTTTTCCAATAGGAAATCTGATTCCTTAAAAACTCATGAATAGACGTATCAAAATAAGTTTGTTTAAGAATGAAGCAAGTATGTATAACTAGAATAAATCTATTATACATATAAACCATGTAAACTTGTTTTGATCAATCATCATGAAACCAATTCCAAAACATGAAAACGTGTGTGTATAGTGCATGAGCATATTAACTATACTAAGCTTTATAAATGGATCTAAAACACATTAAACTAAATTAGGATACCTAAGTATTCTTGATGATCTCCATCTTCAAGTAGACCCGATCCAAAACTCTATCCATGGGCTAGGCAAGGTGTGATCTTGAAGCTTGAACCCTGGAATCACCATGAAAAGCTTCTAAACTCCTTGTTGAAGCTAATCACCAACTAATATCTGGTTAATGATCTGAAACTTAAACAACACAAGATTATTAGTAAACTAACTACATGAGTTAATCATCATCAAAATAGGGTGGAAGGCCTTTGGGCCAAAAATCTCCCCCTTTTTGATGATGACAAAACTCATGGAGTTTATATGCATGGATTAAAGTTAAGCTTCAAAGAAGCTCCCCCTTAAACTCATGCATAAACAATAAACAAAAGATATGCAATGATTGTACTAAACATGTATGCATCAACATGCATAAAACACAAACATGTTCTAGAAGCTCTAGATACCAATTAAAATAATAAAACATTAACAAAAACACTAGATGCTCTAGATACCAATTAAACTTAATATATGCAAAAACATAAGTATGCATATAAAAACAAATTATTCTCCCCCTTTTTGTCAATCATCAACAAAGGGGTAAACAATCAAAACAAAAAAAAATGAGGGGTAAAAATCTTCTCCCCCTTTTGTCAATCAAAACAATAAAAA